>JAFFST010031805.1:2500-10000 GCA_022414735.1 Noturus placidus
AAAGACAGCCATCCGATCACCCAGATAATCACACACACACACACACACACACACACACACATACACACACACACACGCACACTTTGTGGCACACTTTAGGACACATGCACATGTATTATTTTGGCTGAATCTTTGGGAACAATAGAAGAGTAGAATGTCAATGTCACATGACATTCCTGTGTGTGTATGTGTGTGTGTGTGTGTGTGTGAGTGTGTGTGTGTGTATGTGTGTGTGTGTCCCAAACTGTGGGCTAACTGCGTGCTAACTGTCCACGTTTTTTGTCCAATACTGAGATACACACACGAGTCAGACGAAAACGAAAAACACAATGTCCAGACAAAGCACCTCGCTGTGTCCTTCACCATTCAAGTCATTCCTCTCCAGCATTCCAGCGCGTGTAGGTGGAGCACAGAACTGAGGCACTGAAGACGAGTGGAGCTCTGTTAATGTTCTCCCCCTACACACACACACACACACACACACACAACACATTACACACACAACACACATACACACACATTACACACACACACACACACACACACACATTACTCACACACACACACACATACACACACACACACACACACACTAATATTATGTGTATGACTGGCTGGTGGTTTTATGTCTAGAACAGGAACACTATGAGTATTACTCTGAGATCCACCCAAACTGTTCCACTCGATAAGGAGTCTCTCTTATTACAGTGACAGAGAGAGAGAGAGAGAGAGAGAGAGAGAGAGAGAGAGATGGATGGAGATACAAATGGAGAAAGAGACAGACAGTCAGAGATATAGAGAGACATAGAAGACATAGAAGATGAAAATGAAACAAGTCAGACATGGAGATAGATGGAGAGACTGATGGAGAGATACTTCTGTTTCCATCTCCATCTCTGTCCATTTATGTTCTCTCTCTGTCCATCTCTTTGTCTGCCAGTCTTTCTCATTCTACTCTGTCTCTTATTCAATCTCCTTGCCTGTTTTCTCTGTCTCTCTCATTCTGTCTCTTTTTCTATCTCTGTCCCTGTCTCCACTCTGTCTCTGTCTGTGCTATGCGTGGTTTGGAGGATGGCCCGCGGCTCCTTGGCGTGATAGCAGAGCTTCCATTACGCCCACCACACTGTCTGCTCCACCTGGCCTTCCCATAATCCCCTGAATGCTCACTCCAGGCCAGCTGCATTGTTAGGGGAAACGACAGAAGACAGGAAGTGGAGACATGACACAATGTAACCCAGGTGCTCCTTTGAAGTCTTCATGCTTTGATTGTACTGGAGATGAGACGAGTCAAGGGTTTTTTTTTAAAAGAAAAAGATCTGACTGATGTGTGTGTATGTGTGTGTGTGTGTGTGTGTGTGTGTGTGTGTCTGAGAGAGAGAGAGAGAGAGAGAAAGAGAGAAAGAGAGAGAGAAAGAGTGAGAGACGTCTTCTCTCTGTGAGAACGTGAACCAGTTGTTCTATAGTGCCTCCTCCCAGCAAACAATTACAGCCTTCACTGTCTAATGGAACTCGTATAGTCCTGTGCATCTGGAAACACTGGAGCAGAGCCGCTTAAACTTAAAGCTGCAGCCTTACTTCTGACACTGGAGACTCCTTCGAAACGATAACGTGTTAGGATATAAACCTGCTCTGCTGTCCGAGCTGCTGTTCTAGAAAAGTAAGTGAGAAAAGTGAGTCCAGAACTCAGCAGCGCTGTGGTGTAACATGATGTAAACTACTGCAAGGCCATATGACAAATCGGATCCTTTATTTAGGACGGAATGATTGAGATCGTCTAACACGCAATATACATTCCAACATTAGCGCTCGAGTGCAGAGCAGCTGGCTAGCCAGGGAGGCTGGAAGTCATCGGTTTGCGTGTGTGTGTGTGTGTGTGTGTGTGTGTTGAGGTTCTGGAACTAGAGCTGCCACAAGACCGGAAATTACTGGGGGTGCAAGCAAATCCTGGGCAGAGGCCGCCTGTCACTGGAGAATGATGGGGATTGAAACCCTTCACACAGGATTAATACATACACCAAGTATAGCGTGGACATGCCGGGGCAGGATACACTTCCTGTTGAACCAGAGACTGGAATTAACACACTACAATTATTTATTACTGTATTTAAAATCCAAATGAAACATCTTGTTAGCAGTGGTTTGATTCTGTATGCTGACGTATTCCCTTTTGAAAAGGTGCTTTATTAATTTACACAACAGACAGTAGCATTGGTGTTACACTGAATCTAAACAAACCTGACATTAGTTTAGTTAACTAGCTAATGTTTGAGCTGAGGTCGAGTGTCAGCGGCGTCCATAGCGACAGTGAGACACAGGGTCATCATCGGGAGACATCTTACATGCCCGATAAAGAATGGTAGATAAAGTGATTTTACTGACTCTTACTGATAGGCACTGCATGAAGACGGAATTCTCCATCAGTCCGAGGTAGCGACATTCCCCAAGTTGGTAAAACACTTCTCAGAAAAGTCAGAAAACTGCCAACTCGCACATCTCCACCCACTTCCAAATGAAAAACTCCAACCATTTATTCTCAAACAAGCGATGGGTAGAAAGGGAAGACACGCAGCCAAAACCACGCTGAGGAACCATGTTTACTGCTAACAAACTGCTACTGTAGAGCAAGACACGCCTCCAGGGGCGGGACACATACTGAATGTTCTAAAGAGTATTTAATTGTTCAAACACAAGACTAGTACAAGTTGAGTCACCTATCAATGTTAATTGTTTTCCCAGGAACAGAAACAAAAAGCTTGGAAAACACCTCAATACCTTCACCACATACTTTTGACTTTTAATCACATCACTGTAAAAATAATAATAATACCTAAAAACAAACAAACAAAAAACATAAACTTGTTAATTTCTGTTAATAGTGTTAAACTAAGAAGTTGCCTAGAAAGCTACGTAGCTAGCTCCATAAAATGTATAAGCCATAGACTCTTTCTATCACAAACATTAGCTTCTTAGCTATCTGGCCTTCTAGTTTAATACGACTACTAAAAATGAACAAACTGCTAATGATCAATAATGTTTCTAGCTCATGCTAAGTCTAGCTAACGAGCTAATATTTGTGATCAGAAGAATTTCTTTATAGCGTAAGTTAGCTTTTTAGTTTAACCAACACTACTAAAATGTTTTGTAAAACAACCATGCTAATTATCAAGAAGGTTTCTTGTTAACACTATCTAGCCATGGTAGTGCCATAAAGTATATAAATTAAAATCATTCTTAAAATGCTAGTGTTATCTGGTTAGCTAGCTAGTATTGTAGGTGGCTAGTTAATGTTAGCAAACAGCTTTAATGTTGTATGTTTAATAAACGTCTCTTGCCAGAAAACATCCCCATAACAACGAATATGCGTTTTTTTTATTATTAGCTAACAAGTTTTTAACGTTTCTTTATTACTAAGCTTAGCTTATTTCCCTCACACAAGTCCCTGTGTAAGTTGTTACTATAGAAACGATAACACGTTGGAACGAGTGTGTTAGTATAAATGGTCGATTTTCAGAGCATAGAAAATGAAACATAAAATGAATCAACACCTTCTAGCCAATCAGAATCAACAGCGCTAAAGCATAAATAACTCAATAACAGATTCGTGTCCCGGTGTCTTTCAGTTTTCTCGCCTCTCAGCTAGGATCTGTGATATTATTGAGCTTTTAGTCAAATGACTCCTTTTATCCATTAGAAACAATTCCCTTTTCTTTCCCCTCTTTTTTTCCCACTCCCACGCCAGGATTATCTCTGACATCAGCAGACAGCAAAGCCCAGTTAGAGCCGGGTTGCAGCTCGTTCTGCAATGGCCTGCTTTCTGCACGGAGGTGTCCTGAGCTGCTGATCTCCAGACAGGAAGTGGCGAGGAACAGATCGGCTCCTGTTACTCAGCAACCCTTGCAAATCCTGACCTGCTCCAAAATTCTGTCAGCTCAAATGAACTTCACCTCAGGACAGGAATTACTCATGCTGCATATCAGTGTGTGTGTGTGTGTGTGTGTGTGTGTGTGTGTGTGTGTGTGTGTGTGTGTGATCTCAAACCCAAAGGCTAAGATTCTCTATTTCATTGGAAAACAAAATAAAATACATCACGCATAGTTTTGAGTAATTACAAGGTTCCTGGTAAAGAATAAATAGAGAGGCAGGTACCAAGTGCTCATTTATCTATCTAACATGGTAATGTTAGTTTAATGTTCCAATATATACCTTATAGAGCTAGCTAACACTGTGCAACTTTCACTAGAGTAACACTAAATTTTAATAGATTAAAAAGCATGCTAGTGATCAAGACGTGATCTAGCAGACATTAACTAACCACCTAGTGAGCTAACAAGCTAATATTTGAGAGTTTAATATTGTTTTTTTAGTAGGTGTAGTTAATGTTAGGGAACCTTCTTGTCAGCGAGAAAATGAGCTAGCTCCATTTAGTGCATAAACTATAAACTCTTTTGATCCCTAACATTAGCTTGTTAGTGAGAAACTTTCTTGATAACTAGCATATTTGTTCATTTTTAATAATGATGTTAAATTAAATATAACCCATAAAACTCGTTTGGTCACATTTAAGTTAGCTTTTAAGATAGCTACGAGGATAATCAGTGTTAGCTAGACACTTTCTTGTTGACCAGAAAGCTAACTAGTTCCATATAGTGTATAACATTAGCTTGCTAGCTAAAAACCTTCATGATATCTAGCATATTTGTTCATTTTTTTTTTTTTTAGCAATTATGTTAAACTATGAGGTATACACTGTATAAGCCGTAAAACTATTTTGATCATTAAAGTCAGCCTATTAGCTAACTAAGTGGCTAGTTATTGTTAGCTAAAAACTTTTTTTGCAGTCCAGGAAGGTAGCTAGCTTCGTAGAGATTATAACATTATCTTACTAGGTAGAAGCATACATGATCACTAGCATATTTCATCATTTCTAATAGTGATTTTTAGTGTTAGCTAGGCACCTTCTTGTTTTCCAGAAAATTATCTAGTTCCGTACAGTCTATAACATTTGTTAGAATCTGTTCATCTTTAGTAGCAATGCTAAACTTTGAGGTATTTAAATTGTAAACGCTAACACGATTTCAGATAAAGAACAAAACAGAGAGGCAGGTCAGTAGGTTTGAATAGACAAAATAGCAATTTATTAATAACTTATCGTCTCTTTACATTCGTAGGGTTGGAAGAACGGGTCCCAAAGTGGAACCTTCCTCCTTCATAACAGGCCTTTGCTTTGCGGGAACCAGGTTCCCATTTAAATCCACATCAGACAACTAAATTGCATTTCACAGAATTTCCCTGAAGAGCGGAGGCGTACGAACGTCTCCCTCATTGCCGACATTTCAGAGACCTCAAATCGCACAAAAAAATAAACAAGCAGCACCCGCTTCGATCTTCCATCATTCTTGACGTTAAACAAAAAAATATGTAATCAAGGCGTCCTGGTTCTAGATTCGTCGTGAGCATGCAGCCATAAATTCTGGGCTTGAATGCATACTGATACGAGTTTGAACAACACTTTCTGAATGTGGCGTTAGTTTATAGCTCTGACAGCCGGTGACAGAGAAGCTTAATGAGGAATTGCTTGGAGACGTTAACGTACGACGATACTCCTATGTACAGAGGGGCTAAGGCAGGGGTAACAAGGTGACTCTCAGGGGGTGGCAGGATGCGTAAGAAAAGGCTGATAAAGGCTCGTTTATAAAGCAAAGAAAAAAGAAATATATTACATTATACACATTTATGATCTCACAAAATCTATTCAGTTTCTTTTTTGGCATTTAACTCATAGATAATATTAATTAATATTCAGTTTAGATGACAAAACAAAACAAGAAAAGATTCAGTACCTGTTTTTTTTCTGTAACAGGTATACTGTGGCTATAATAAAGTCCTTAATATACACACGTATAAATGATTCAAAAGTGTCTCCACACAAACAAACTGGAGTACACTATACTGTGCCATCATCAATGAGGGTGTTTGTAATTTTTTTTTTAATCCCCAAAAACAGGCAAGTCTTCACTGAAGACAAAAATAGCACACCCGAAAAAACGTGAAGGTGCAAGTGCTAGAAAACCCCCCCAAATAAAACAAGTCTCTCAATACTTTTTTTCTTCAAAAACTATCCAGTTCTAGTCTCTTTGGCACGCCAGAACTTCCTCGTTTTGACAGTCTTCACATGCTTGAGTACAAAGATAGAAAGCAGGAACTGCTTTACAGAGTCTGAGAGAGATACAGCGCTGTGTTTCTCCGTCCCAATAGTACAGCAGCTGCCTTTCTGCTTCAGGCCAAAGCGCATTGGCGCGTCATTGGCTAACTCACGACAGTTGGCATCTTGCGCCAGCTGCGTCAAAAACGTCCGGAAAACCCTCCTCCGTTTGAGAGAGGAAAAAGACAGAAAGCCACATTGGGATGGTCAGGCACCGTCTGCAGCCGCGCTCGTCCTCTCACGTGGACTCGAGCGGGTCGAGTTGGAAGACGTTGTGATTGGTGGGTGTGCTGAAGTAGAGCGGCTGCGATGGTGCAGAAGCTCGGTTGTCGCACGGGCTCTGCAGTCCCAGCGTACGCTCAAAGTCCAACAGCTGGCCCATGAAGTTGAAGTTTGGCGAGATGTTTGATTTTTTCATCTTGACTATGTCGTAAGCATCGTTCATGGACAGGTTGAGCTTCTGCATCAGGTAGGCCACGGTCACCGTGACGGAGCGGCTGATACCGGCAAGGCAGTGCACCAGGACGCCGCACTTCTGACCTCGGGCTTCGTCTGTACATGTGGGGAAAGAGAAGGATTTGTGGTTAGGGTTTGGTGCAACCACACTAAGGCAGGAACGTTGACTTTTCAAACCTGTTAATACACTAATGGTGATCTAAATCCTGACTATCATCCACCACAAAATCGACATTTTCTAAGCTCACACAGCCGAATCAAATTGTCCTCATAAACGCACACATTAACCATGCACCCGAGAGAGAGGCGTGTGTCAGAATTCATTAGACTCCCGGCTTGAGGGCACCAAAAAAAAGCTCTCATTCAGTACGCTCTACAGTGCATGACAGAGGAAACAGATCTTCCATTTTTCTGCTCTGGAATCAGACGTGGAAATGGGCTATTATGGCCTATCGAATGATCCTTCCGCTCACCAGGTTACTCAACAATGGCACCATTTGGGGCGTGTAAATGTAGAAGTCACGGGGGCGCGCTGTCATGGCGAGCAGGATGTCAACATTTCCCCCCGTACACCCCCTCCCCCCCCACACCCACTGTACATAGGCCCTGTTGTGTGGGAGAAAACACCGCCCCTGTCCTACATTACTTTCAATACCGCTTCCTTCCTGTTCAGCTCAAATTACCTCGCCTCATCTCCTGTTCTATCATAAGCCTTTCTAGCATGAGCACACACGCGCACACACACACACACACACACACACGGCTTGGCTAAACTCCTCAACAAACACAAAAAGGACAGTGGCGAAACCGCTGAGTTGAGAATCTGGCAGTTGGGTTTTAAA
>JAFFST010031805.1:15000-24321 GCA_022414735.1 Noturus placidus
AATGAAACTGGATTGTATACCATAAAATGTTGATATAGAGCAAACTAGGGTTAGTAAATTACTATAGGGTTTGAAATTGTTGCCTACACAATATCTACACACTCTTTATTCAAAATACTGCCTCTTAACACTGATATAACTACGTCATAACCACGTCATAGCCACGTCATAGCCACGTCATAACAACGTCATGCCAGCTCTCATACAGTGTAACGTAATATCGTGTGATTATTACTGGACATGTCGCATGCTCTGTTTAGAGATTTGTGGTCGATGTTATGACGTGTTATGTCGTGATGCACAGTGTCCTCTCTGACCTCATAAAAATCGTCACGGACCGACATAATTTTTGGTAAAAGATTATGACTTAGGCAGCTGTGGCTCAGTCGGTAGAGCGCGTTGTCCACTAATCCGCTAATCGTAGGGTTGGTGGTTCGAATCCCGGCCCGGGTGATCCCATGCCGAAGTGTCTTTAGGTAAGACACTGAACCCTAAGTTGCCCCCGATGGCAAGCTAGCACCTTGCATGGAAGCTCTGCTACCATTGGTGTGTGAGTGTGCACTTGTAAGTCGCTTTGGATAAAAGCGTCTGCTAAATGAATAAATGAATAAATGTAAATGTACATACTATAAAGGGAAGCTCATTGTAATTTTCCACACCACCACAAATCAAGGCTACTATTATACAATCGTTGCTATGGTTACACCTCAGAAGGTGTTATCTTACAATACACTTATACTAGCAAGCGACAAAGTTTCAGGTTATACACGTCTCCGTATTTCCACAATTCCAAAGCGACAAATCCAAATGTCTGGCACGAATGATTCCTGCCCAGGCTTATGGCACATGAGGTCTGAAGTTTCATCCGTTCCCCCGCTTACAACGTATCTTCTCCTCAAATGAAATGTGTGTGAAAGGAAGTAGCAGAGATCAGAGTCGTGTCCGATGAATGTAGGGCGCTAGTACAGTTTACTTTGTTAATCTGTGCTGAGAACGAAGCTATTACGAAGCTGAGTATGTGCTATGTAAGTCAAAACAGCCAATGTTGACATTGATGAGTGCGTTATTTAACTGGTGTTTGATTAGTTAGCTTTGGAAGCTATTTAGAGCCATTATTGTTTCTCATCCCAAACTAAAAACAAAAATAAATACAAATAAATAAATGTAAACATGCTTGACAGACCGCGTCCACAAGATACAACCTCCAAGTGACTTGTCACCTGCTAGTGTGAACGTGAAGGGATCTTACACTTTGTGTTAAAGTGTGAAGGATTCTCAGGGAACCGTGGGAGCTCGTGTAATTAACATTTGGGGTTAAGAATAAAATAAATGTAATAACTTTTTCTTTAGGACCAAAACAGGATATTTCTGCATCCCGCTATTGCACTGTATATATGAGTCAAACACTATAAAGGACCTGTAAACAAATTTTATGTACACATCTCTCATTTATGTCTCACTTTTAAGATTTTTCATTTGACTCATCTCTGTTTTCTCATTTACACAGTTCACTTATTTCACTTATCATCACTTTATTATGATGATCTATCTATCTATCTATCTATCTATCTATCTATCTATCTATCTATCTATCTATCTATCTATCTATCAACAATTGGTTTATAATCTGTAAGATGTAACAGGCTTCAGATCAATATAATTGTTCAATTAAGCTTCCTACTACTTTATTTATCCTTTGTCGTTTTATTTCCTGCCAGCCTTTGATACAGAACAATTACACCTACCACCACTCCAATTCTCCCCATTAGCTAACTTAAGCTCTTTTTTTAAAAAAAAGTGAGATTAAAAGCCTGAAAAGCGCAGCCCTTCCTTTGAAACTAACTGGACAGCCAGTGGTGGTCTGGTCTTTGTAAAGTTAAAAAGAATTATGAAAAAAAAAAGTTGTGTCATGTTGATGAAAAATAAAAAGCAGAAGCCGGAGTTTCTCCATGGCGTTCTCAGACATGCTGTCTCCAGTAGGCGAGCTGAGGTCAACTGCCCTTAATAGTCCATTTAGACCTGCCATTCACATGCGCAGTGACCACACGAGTACAAAGGTGTGTGCAGTTTCAGAGCTTTTAGCATACGACGTATGGTGGGGAGATTCGGATAACAGTCAGCTTCCTTTAGAAAAGCTTCTTCTGAGTCTTGACAGGACCTGGGTGTTGGTCTGAGTTCACAATGTGTGAACCTGGGAGAGCTCGGACGTTACAGGTTTTTCTTTAATCTAGTACAACGGTTGAGTGTGTAGATGTTACTTTTAATAAAAATAGATATAAAGGATAAAGGATAAACAGTCTTGTAAATATAACTGTTAAGCAAGCACATAATGTATATTTATATTATTATATAGGAAAATAAGCAGTGATGTTGTGGTGTTATGAAGCATACTTGAGTATTTCCCTATAACATTATGTCTTGGAGTGTTTTATTCCTCTTATACCACAGCAAACATCGTGGTTTTTTTTTTTAAATCTCTTTTTAGTTACATTTAATACTGCTGATCGTCCACGAAACGAGCGAGTTCCTAGTCTCACTTCCGTTCTAGCAGCTGGAAACAATTGTTCCTTCACCAGCCTCTCTTTATTTCTCTCTCTGGAACCTAATAAGATTTAAAAAAAAAAAACGACAACTGTGGCTCGTCCCGTAACCGAGAACCTGATAGTTACAGCATTATCTCTGACTGTTACGAAGCACTGACACTGGGAGACTCTTTTCATAATTGGTAACTAAAAATAAACATCTCCTTAGAGAAAACTTCACCATATCAACACGTTTTATTTTTTGATTCCACGATTTGTAGCTGCACTACTGTCAGAGCTGCTGTTGTGGAAAAGGAATCAACATCTGCACTGTGGTATAAATGCGAGACGTGTTTGTAAATTTGTTACCCAGATGACGACGGGTTCCCTTCTGAGTCTGGTTCCTCTCAAGGTTTCTTCCTCATTTCATCTTAGGGAGTTTTTCCTTGCCATCGTAGCCACCGGCTTGCTCAATAGTTATTAATTGACACACTTAAAATCTGTAACTTGTGTTTATATGTTTCTGTAAAGCTGCGTTCAGACAATGACTATTGTAAAAAGCGCTATGCAAATAAAATTGAATCGAATTGAATTATAAATGTAGCACTACATGGTCGTAATGTCACGGAACTACTTTTGTCGAGGAAGGACTTTGTCGTGTGGTAGCATCTGATAGTGTATAAACACCACAAAATCTCTGGGAAACTGGAAGTGACTGGAATTTCTTATTGCATAAGAATAATCCCGCCCCCCATCGGTACATGAAAACATTACGAACAATATTCGTTTGAACAAATCAGACGTACGCTACAGAAGCAGTAGATAGAGATGTGGTCAGATAACCTAGCAGAATTCCTGTAACTGTGTCATTTCTCAATAGATGCAGCAGCTCATGGTTACTCGACGCCTATCCAGCTTTGCTCATGTATTATCTCTCAGTATCAGTTTCCCCTGCTGCGCTTCTATTGTCGTCTTCTTGGCGTCTGTTCCGCGACTCCACCTCGGCCTAGTCACGCAAAGCGACACTGCAGTTAAAGTTCAGCCAAGACAGACAGGTACACTGCAGGCCATCATGCTCACGCGACCGGGTGGCGATCTGATAAACTCGTCTCTTCCTGTTGTTATGTGATCTGATGGGTAAACATGGTGTGTATCTGCATTCTGTGTTTTTCACACAGTCAAATGAACGTAACTGTTGATTCGGGATCGTACGCGCCGCGATGAGACTCAAACCAAAATGAGGTTGGAATAGTTTCCCTAGATCCAAATGCATTCAAATGAGTGTAACGTGGGAAACTCTGAAAAGGGTGTGTGTGTGACATGTCCCCACAATGATAGGAATGTCAGACAGGTTTCATCTTGTGGATGGTCATCCTGAGAAAAGCTTGTTTTTATGAGGAAAAGTTTTTACAAGAAAATTCATGGAAGTCCCTGATAAGAATAGTATGACAAGTGTGCTTGTGTGTTTTTTTTAGAGGGTGAGGGGGCAAAAAAGTCATGGGGCATTCCATACACATTTCCTCAGTAGGAGCTGCCTGCTGTGCACCCTCACCTCCCCCTCTACACACCCACACACACACACACTCTGACAGCCTACTTCCCTGCGGGTTCCTGGGTGGAGTTGCTGTTTTGCAAGTCCCTGCTCACTCACCAGCCCCCCAGAGATCCCGAGACAATGGCGGCTCCGTTTTTCTTTAACGCTTTTATCACTCGGTTCCATCTCTCCACCGTGTCATCTGCCCTGTTGTTCTCCTCTCTCTGCTCCGGGGACAGGTGGCCCTCGAAGCCGACGCGTTGAAAGGTCACCTGGGGTGTTCGGTCTTTTCACCAGGCCTCTCTCTCACTCTCTTCCTGCCTGCTCGCTCTGAGGGACAGAGGAAGTTCCTGTTCACTCCATATTTACTTCCTGTCCCAATGCTGCTGTACTATTGTGTGGCGTTTGTATGCTCTTCACTGTGCTTTGTCTGCGCCGGAGCTACGCCGGGTACACGGAGTTCTGAGAGGTGAAGGCGCTCTGGTGAGGCAGGACCTGTGACACGCAGCTGGAGGAAGAGAGATCGGACGTAACTTGTGATTTTAGAAATGCAAGCTTTTAAAAGACAGATTAAAATGTTACTTGTTTTCCTACATTTGTAAATTTCTTGCCTTATCATAAATAATGTCTCATTGTTTAATCTTTTAACTGTAAAGCACCACAAAAATGGGCATTAATAAAAAAAAAAAAATATATATATACACATATAATATATATATATATATATATATATATATATATACACACACACACATACACACACACACACAACTTATTTGACGAACATAGATTTTTTAAATAATAACAACTAAATTGTTATTCATGTATATTATTATTATTACTAGTAATATTGTTTGTGGTGTTTGATGATAATAATAATATTAATAATAACAACAACAACAACAAAGGATATGTCTATATTTAGCACATATACAAAATAACCTGATAACAGCAACAACAACAAAAAAAAATAAAGATTTTTAATCAAATAATCTGATTTGATCTGAACAATAAAACCCCAGATGAAGAAGATGGACATGATGTAAAAACACAAACTATTTTTTTTAAATAACAGAAAATTGCTTTGCTGGAAAATATTGATTCTAGATTTGTTTTCTGGTTGTAAATTGTACATAACATCAAGCTCATTGTGAAAGTGAAAATGGACAAATATAGAAAACTGAAAGATAGTATGTGCTTAATAATCTGATATAATCTGAAGTGGTAATGACAATGATGAAATCAGATAAGCATTGAGCATCTTTTTGTCAATGCATACCGGAACACTCCGTGAGGGCCTTCCTGTACCTGAATACCTGTGTGTCGTTGTTGTTCCTGTTATGCACAGTTGGTTGAAAAGCAAGGCAGCCCGGGGCTAAATGGAGGGCGAAGGTGCCGATCTAATCGAGCTTCAGGGCTGGGAAAGGACAGACTCTGAACCGCACACTCGCTGATTTGAACCAAAACAGGATGTGGAGCCCTCTGGGCCTCCCTGGAGATCGTCAGGAGGAGGAACCTCCCTCTGCTACGACAGTCACAAACAGGATACGCTGAGAATGTTTACGAATTAACTTGCCATTTCATTCACTGTCAACAAGTGAGAGGAACATGCTCTTTGAATGATAGATATCACTACAGCTTTACTCAAAAGTACAGAAACTTCAGCACTAGGAAACTTTTTCCATTGGGTTTGCGGTATCTGTCTGACTGGTATACTGAGACAAGATAACAGAGTTTGGGGCGGGGCTAGTTGTACTGTTTGTTCATGATTGGTCGACGAATATAAATAAACAACAAAAAAGCAGTAGAAATGACATGGCACCAATCTGATAGCCAGCACTGGTACTGGGCAATTCGCCGATACCAGCGAAAACCGGTGGCTCGGATAACACAACAAATATATCAGATATCGGATCCTGTAACAAACAGCAAAGACTGGAATTGGATTTCGAAAAGAAATTTCGTTTTGGAACTGGAAATGTTTACAGACATGACTTGTTTTTCTGTTGTTAGAGTTGATTTTATTACATTTATACTTGATTATATGTACTGTTTTTTTGTGTGAAAGAGTGTAACTATGAAGTGATTTAACAGTTTTCAAGGAAACCAATATCAGATATGTATCGGTCTCAGCTAAGACTCAAGGCTTAAGTACTGCAAAAGAAAATAAATGGTATCGTGCCATCTGTCGAAATAGCTGTATTCAGTTTTTTTTTTTTTAAAAAACTGTTATCGAATGTTTTTTTAACTGCATTGATGATGCCCTTAGTGCCATTTCATCAAAAGGTTTGGAATTATATTTATATATATATTATATTTATTCATTTAGCAGACGCTTTTATCCAAAGCGACTTACAAATGCACATTCACACACCAATGGTAGCAGAGCTGCCATGCAAGGTGCTAGCTTGCCATTGGGGGCAACTTAGGGTTCAGTGTCTTGCCCAAGGACACTTCGGCATGGGATCACCCGGGCCGGGATTCGAACCACCAACCCCACGATTAGTGGATTAGTGGACAACCCGCTCTACCGACTGAGCCACAGCCGCCCTAATTAAAATTAAAATTAAATTAAAATACTTATAATTTTTTTCCTTCTTTTGAATGATTTGACAGAAAGTGATCGGAAACAAATCCATAAACGAACACAAATAAGACTAGCTTTTCTGGTCAGTGGTGGCTTGGTGGTTAAGGCTCTAGGTTACTGGTCAGAAGGTCGGGGGTTCAAGCTCCAGCGCTGCCACTTTTGGGCGCTTGAGCAAGGCTCTTCACCTTCTCTGCTCCAGGGGTGCTGTATCATGGCTGACCCTGCGCTCTGACCCGAACTTGTTGGGGTATGCGAAGAAAAGATTTTCACTGTGCTGTATATGATCAACAAAGACTCATTATTCTTGTAGGACAAAAGTAATGGCGCCATATGCTAAGTCTTTTGTCACTGCTTGTATGTAAACATGCAATGAACGTGAACACACTTGGTAATTTAGGTCTGATTGACATTCATCAGTAAATATAGGAAATTATAGAACGTTTCGTAAAATTTGGCACAGTTTTAGTTTGGTTTGACCTTCGAGAACATTTACACACCACTTTACTGAGCACGTGATTAAATAATGTGCAATCAACCAGCCCGATCGTGTACAAGCGTCCGTTTGCATAACCGTACCGATTCTCTCAGAGTGTAGGTCAGTATAATCGCTTCATGGGGTTTTGTCTAGCCTTGAAATACAAAAAGCTCACTGCGGTGGCATTTCAGGACATCTCGTCCTCCGTTGTTTCCATAACAACCAGCAGAATTCACAATCTCCCACCCCCAATACCGACTCGCTGAGCTCCAAATTCATTCCGCTCGAGACATAACACAGCTCCGTGCGGCGGTTCCCTGGCCTCGTGCCTCTCCAGTTCTGAGTACACTTTCAACACATTCCCGACGGGTGATTCAGAGAGCACTTGCTGCTGAGAACGGCCCTTTTCTGGAAGCCATTGCTCCTTCCAACAGCTGTTTTCCTCTGCTCCTAAACAGAAGTCCCGCAGAAACTAAAGTATGATAGGAATTTGTAAACAGGGGGCCGAAGTCCTCGGGGGTATCCTGAGTAATAGCGCTGTTTCTCTCTCTCTCTCTCTCTCTCTCTCTCTCAGGGTGTGAGGGTAATTAAAGGAGGACAGGATGGAGGTTATTATGTGTTGGCTGTGGGACCTCGGCACCAATGCCATGTAATCAGAGCATCCGGTGGATCCACAGTGTCTCATGAGCTCGGCGTTGAAGATGGAGGAGGAGGAGGTTCTGTAGTGGTGTTACACAACGCCTTGGCTCGGTTCCACATCTCTCCAGAGAATTTGAGATCATTGAGTGTGGAGTAAAAAAATAAAACAAGCCAGATCAGAGCAAAACAATGATGTGATTACGATTGTTTCCATACAATATGTGGAGAACTGGTGCTTCAAAAGAACTGCATTTTCTTTTATACGCTCATTTGTATGCATGGCCAGGGTTTTTGACTCGTTCATTCATTCTTCATATTTTCAGCATGTGCTTTTTAACCAGGCAGGTTACCACTGGGAGCACCAGAGAACCTGAAAGAAACCCATACAGACAACAGGAGATCACATGAAATTCCACAAACACAGTAATCTGAGCTCAGGATGGAATCAGGGATCCTGAAGCTTTCTGCAGCAGAATATCTCATTTAGTTCTCGGTGAAAAACGAACAGCCACATGATCACATTAGTGTGTTGTGCTCGTAATTATTTTACACTGTTCGAAATACCTACGACATCATGATCTCTTTCAATCTGAGCATGATATTGGTGATTACATCCACAGGAATGATATACTATAAGTTTTCAGATAAATAGGTACCAAACTCTAATACACAGGGTTCAAATATATTGGCAGGTGTCCTTTCTTCTTCAGAGACTTACTCATTTTTAAAAAAAAAAACAAAACTGCTTGGTTTTTTAGGTTGCTCGTGTATCGCCGTAGCAAGGAGTCACAAATAAACCTCCGTAAATGTTGTGGTAAAACCGTAAACACGTCTGTCTTTGGATTTTCTGATATTTGAGTAGAACCATACTCTGTGATGAGAAGTCAAATCCAGCCAGGTGTAATGCAGACATATGCAGATCTGATTGTGCTGGACCACCCACCAAAGTGGCGCGCACACACACACACACACACACACTCACTCTACATGCCCATTTTTAGCCAGGTAGGTTGAGTGTGCCCTGGCATGTGCTGTCAATGGCTGAATGGTTCCAGAACTTTCTCAAACAAAACGCCGCAAGTGTTTGAGTTCCTGTATAGACATTTAACTCCGTCCTTGTCTTCACAAAAAATGGCACAGTATAAAGACGCAAATCCCGGCACGCTTCATACGATCAGAGGACCACCCAGTAGGCTGCTGGCAACTTTAACAGGAACATTTATTTTGGCTCCGGAGAGAAATAATCAGATAGTTGACTTGGCCAGATCAAACAGTCAGTCAGGAAGGGGGTGCTAATTTTGCTAGAGGCAATAATGACAAATGAGTCACCAGGACACACACACACACCTTATTTGATCATAAAATAAAGTGTACGGAAAGAAAAGATCACAATTGGTGCTGCAGAACTGGTTTGTGTTTGGGTTAAATGTAACAGTTTGATGACTGGTGAAGTAAGTGTGTGTGTGTGTGTGTGTGTGTGTGTGTGTGTGTGTGTGTGAGTGTATATGTACAGATTCCTGGCAATAGTTTGTTTTTGTCTGGAGCCAAAACAGGATGAGGCTAT
>JAFFST010031805.1:49012-63546 GCA_022414735.1 Noturus placidus
TCTCCCTCTCTCTCGGTCTCTCCCTCTCTCTCGGTCTCTCCCTCTCTCTCTCTCTGTGTCTCTCCCTCTCTCTCCCTCCCTGTCTCTGTGTGTGTGTCTCTCTCTCACTCCCTCTCTCTGTCTCTCCCTCTCTCTGTGTCTGTCTCTCCCTCTCTGTCTCTCTTTTTCTCTCTCCCTCTGTGTGTCACTCTCTGTGTCTCTCTGTCTGTCTCTCTCCATCTCTCGGTCTCTCCATCTCTCTACCCCTCCCTCTTTCTCTCTGTCTCTCCCTCCCTCTGTGTGACTGGTGTTTATTTTTTGTTGTTACTATAGAAACAATAGCGTTACTATAGTAGACTTTTTAGACAAATGCAGCTATAGTTGTATGGATGAATAAATATGGTGCAATACAGCGTCACTGTGCAAAAGCTGTGGTGTATTGCACAATATGGAGACTATTTTACTGTGCACAGTGATTACTGTTCAGTTTAAAACCATGTCAGCGTAGATTTTAGGATTCAAAACAAAAGAGCTGAGGTGAATTCCAGGGAGATCTGACTATAAAGAGTGCAGCATTGTACTTTTCCATCTTGTTCGTTTTCCCCGCCGTGTCCTCTACCTGTTCGCTCTAGTCTTTCTCATGATAATTTGCTGTCCTTTCCGTGTCCTGACATTTCTTTTTTTTTCCTTCTTTTTTTTAAGTTTTGTTTTGTGCAGCACATCCTGTTCTTGTTCTCCGCTTAGCATCACATCTCAGTGTCTCGTGTATGAGTCTTTGTCTTTTGAACTTTCTGTTCCTTGTTTTCCAGTGTGGCTCTTCCACTTATTGTGAGTTGCAGTCAGCATTTGTGTTTCCACTCTCCACCCATCTCTCATCTTCTTCCTCTCCTTGCTTCAGCCACTTCTGGTTTTTGTTTTTTTTACACTTGCCGACTGTCTCTCGCTGTGCGAACACTCAGAGTCGAAGGTTACGGAGAAGATAAGTTAAAGTGATGAATGTATGTCATGTTCAATTAACGGTTTGCTTTTACAAAAAAAAAACAACATCTGCTAGTAAACAATTACAGTCAGATCCTGAGGACATGCTTGTTCTTGTCACACTCACTCGGTCTCTCACTCTGTCACTCTCTCTCTCTCTCTCTCTCTCTCTCTGTGTCTCTCTCTCCCTCTGTCTGTCTCTCTCGGTGTGTCTCTCTCTCTCTGTCTCCATCTCTTGCTGTCCCTCTCTCCCTCTGAGTGCGTCGCTCTCTCGCTCTCTGTGTCTCTCTCGGTGTGTCTCTCCAGCTGTCGCTCTCTCTCTCTGTCTCTATCTCTTGCTGTCCCTCTCTCCCTCTGAGTGTCTCTCTCTCTCTCTCTCTCTCGGTCTGTCTATCGGTGTGTCTCTCTCTGTGTGTCTCTCCAGCTGTCGCTCTCTCTCTCTCTCTGTCTCTATCTCTCGCTGTCCCGCTCTCCCTCTGAGTGTGTGTGTGTCTCTCTCTCTCTCTCTCTTTCCCTCCCTCTGTGTGTCTCTCCCGGTGTGTCTCTCTAGCTGTCGCTCTCTCTCTCTGTCTCCATCTCTCGCTGTCTCTCTCTCCCTCTCTCTCGGTGTCTCTCTTGGTGTGTCTCTTCAGCTGTCACTCTCTCTGTTTCTATCTCTTGCTGTCCCGCTCTCCCTCGGACTGCGTCTCTCTCTCTCTCTATCTTTCCCTCCCTCTGTGTGTCTCTCTAGCTGTCGCTCTCTCTCTATGTCTCCATCTCTCACTGTCCCTCTCTCCCTCTCTCTCTCTCTCTCTCTCTCTCTCTCTGTGTGACTGGTGTTATTTTCTTTACATAACTGACCCATTTTAAATGCCCCCCCCCCAATAGATAGCTCTGTCTATTCTACATGACGCACCGAGTAGAAGGTTTACGCACCAAGAGCTGTTATTTCCTCAAATGTACAAATGTTGTTCACAGACAAGCTCACACTTAAAGCCTGAGCTGAGAGTTGAACTGATACCTAGCGTGATGCTTACGGTCCATGCAAATGCTGTACGTCAGTGTTTAACCAAAACCAAATTTAAAAATGATTCCAAAATGCACACGGATTTACATACGTTTCCATAAAGACTTTTTTTTCTTTTGCATGAGTAATGTGCTGTACATCTACCACACGCAGGCTTACTGGATGCACGGGTGTTCAGTGTGCTAATAAACCTGCAGCGCTACAGCACAGAGTGGGTGAAAGTTCGTGCCTTTGATTGACAGCCGTAGCCATGGGTGGCTTGGGGCCGAGCTGAGTCTGAAGCCCTTCAGAAAGCGCAGCCGGAGAGAGTCGTGCACAGCGAGCAAGTCTCGGAGGCAGCAGGAGCTCTTTCAAGCATGCCATTAGCCCCAGAGCCACATGCAGGACCTTCTCAATACAACACAGACTGCTGTGAAGTGTAGAGTCAAGGTGTCTCTTGCATGCTTTAAGGCCACTGTCTGGATTTTCAGTCGTTTTCTCCCCTTCTTCTCGATGAATATTTTATCTACTCATCATATCCTGCTACACCTGGTAACTGGTAACCTGTTCAATGTGGCTCAGGTATCGTGGAGAAGAAAACCACTGGTTTACTTTCGGCAGTACAGCGAGAAAGCCAACGTCTAATGTAACGTCACAGTGCTTGATTAATGTTAGCTCGGGTGTTCGTTTCTATTACCTTCATTGTCGGTTATGGCCAATGACAAATGATCAGTTCTGGGAGAAAACAGGATAAAAACAAACAAACAAACAACCTATATTGACTTTGACAGTATGAAAACATCCATACAGTGATTAATGAAGAAGAAAGTTGAACAGTAAGTGAAGAACTTATAATTTAATGCACCAAAACAACTAAAAATCCAGGATAAGCCAATCCGTTCACGTCCTCTAAACTCACCAATATTGCAACTGATTATATTTCAGTAATTCAGGACTCTGAAATAGATGCTTAAGTTACTGTGCAGCTCTACACCAAGGTGATTCAGAAGTAAACCGAACTTCTCGCATTTTCTTGTGCGAGTCAGTGATGTGGTGTGGTTCTTCCTCTACTATTGCTCTTCTCACCACAGCACATGGTGTTCACTTCCTGTTCTCACACACCAAACACTCTGCAGAGTAAGACTGTGGTTTGGAGCTGCACACACACACACTACACCAAGTCGAAGACATGTTATAAATTCGATAACGGTGTAGAAACACAAGGCGAACTCTTGGGTACTATGCTAAATCCTCATTGGCATGGCCGTCGATACTCCTGCCAGATACGAGCAGCGGATAGTCCTAGAATAGACAGCATGTGAACAGACACGGATGTCTTCAAGCAAAGCTCATAAAGCAGAAGATCACTTGCTAGTACTTCCTATGACCTGGATTAGTGCCACAGGAGGGACGGAGGGTTACTCAGAGTTCCTAAATTGGGCTGACAAACACAACTTGGGATGCTGGTTCAGATTTTCACCACGGCATTGAAGCCGCTGTGACCGTGTGCTTTTGTGACAGGGACGTGTGTGAACCATGAACCTTTCATGGTGTCTGAAGCAAGCTTTTAGCATGCATGTCTGGTTTACATCCTTTTAAGTGTTCCGTTTCCACATTCCCCATAATCTGACACACGGTATTTCTGAAGTGTTGTAACAGTCGACAGCTTTAGTTTCCCAGTCTGGTCAAGCCGATTAGGCTAAATGCAAGAAAAGAGGTTTTGCTCCTTTCTCTATCTCTTTCTGTAAAGCTGCTTTGAGACAATGTCTACTGTAAACAGCGCTATACAAATAAAATTGAATTGAATTCTCTACGTGCTTTTTCCCACCAACCAAGTCCAATGTAAAATCAGAGGGACAGATCGAAGGTTTCTCAGGAACCCCTTAAATCCCCAGAAACCTCTGCATTCCATTAGTCTTGTCCTATTTATGCCTTAAACTGCTCTGTATTATCTGAGAAAACATAATTATAAAAAAAACACATATATCCAAAATGCTCCACTGTCTGCAAGGGGTTGGGGAAATTGCTTAAACAAACAACGACAAACTTTACTGCCATTATATGCTGTACTTGCACACTTTCAGTGTCAATTCTGTCGTCCCGTATAACGGGAGCGATCTGTTTGTAACGAGGTCACATGGCTTAAAATCAGTGAGTAAAAGAAACCGTAAGGTAATTTAGTGCTTTTGTTGTGCATCCGTTAAAAAAAAAAAAAAATGCATAAATACTTATATATAACAAAAACTAATACATATATAACCAATTTGTGTTTTTTTTTTAATAATAATGAGCCTTTATTTGTCACATATACATTACAGCACAGTGAAATTCTTTTCTCAGCACCCCTGGAGCAGAGAGGGTTAAAGGCCTTGCTCAAGGGCCCAACAGTGGCAGTGCTGGGGCTTGAACCCCTGACCTTCCGATCAGTAACCCAGAGCCTTAACCGCCAAGCCACCACTGCCCTTATATGTTTTTATTTTTCATTAAAATTTAAATTTATTTTTATTTTTATTAGGCAGACCTATTAGTACCCCACACATGGTTTCCCTTTCAGAAAAGGTTCCAAGTAGAGCCCCTTTAAAAACTGGAATTGCTAGTCCCCTTGCTAGCAAGCGACAAAATGACGAGTGACAGTTCATTTTCTACGTACGTGAACTTCACAGAGCAGCGATTTCAGTGACAACCAATAAACAAAAATTTGAACTGAGATTTCATGAAATGTAATTAAAGTTATACTAGTTAGCTTTAGAAGCTATACATAGTACCACAGTTTCTTTTCAGAAAATGCCTGATATGTCCTCAAGCGACAAACTACAAGCAACTTGTTGCATGCTAGTGTGAATGTAGAGTTAAGGAACGAAGTTAAGACGTTAGCTAAGGGGTCAAATTGGTCTCCAGTACTGGTGACTATATGTGTGAGACACCATTCTTCTGGGCAGCATATAGCTTAACATTTTATGAAACATTTTTGGCTCTATTATTTTCTTCAGTAGCGTCTTTTCTTCCACAGATTTGTACAGGGTTAGAAAGAACGTCCTAAAACAAAGATGCATATGTATTGCACAACCCAACTCTCTGAATAAGAGTGTGTAAACCAGGACAAGTGAGTAAGGATGTCATCCGAGAGAAGGAGAATCCCATTTTACCAGTGCCAGAGGAAAGTCTTGATCATGTGCTAAGTAGGAAACCAAAAGCCTCAGACAGCAGCAGCTTGACTTTCCCACAGCTGGGTTGGACAGACACCGCTTCCTGTGCCAGACAGGAATGAAACCGGCACCGAGTTTCGCAGCACCTCCGGCGTATCATATAAACAGCGTGAAACGAGCTCCTAATTTTAGCTCTGTGAGAGAGGTGCTGGGATCTCCTTCCACTAACAGGTTCATAAATAAGCAGATACACCAGCTCACTGAGGGAAGGTGTCCGGTCAGGGGAGGAATGACAGGAACAGAGAACGGTGTGGCATCCAGTGAACGCACTGGAACTCGAGCTCTGAACCTGATGCATTCTTCCACCGTGGGCTCAGGACAAGAGGTCAATGGAGGTCAGTGCAAAGACTGGGTGAGGACATCAACGAGTCAAGCCTTCAGACAAGAGCGGCAGATGTTTTCCTGTGTGGATGGGGGAGGGGTTGAAGGAAAAAAAACGAAAGAAAAAGTAAAAGCACTTGTGGGAGAAGGAAAAAAACCCCAAAAGATGAGTGGGTTGTTCATCACATAACTGAAATTCCACAACTGTGTGGGTCGGGTTAATGTCAATCACATCTCCTTTCCTTGATCAAGTCAAACAATAATTGTTTACTGAGCTGGGTTTTTTTTTTTGTCTCTTCTGCACTCACAATAACATAGCTGGACCACGCTAGATGAGAAAGATCTCAACATCTATTCAAAACGTATCAAGATCATTTGGTCTAAATCTCCTAATATAGCTGAGTGATATGATGATCATGACATTGATATTGAGATGTATTTACTTCTTCATACATTTTTATATCGAGCATCATGGATATGGGAAATATATATATATATATATATATATATATATATATATATATATATATATATATATATGTGTGTGTGTGTGTGTGTGTGTGTAATCTTATATATTTTTATTAAAATGTATAAGCATTTATGCATTATTTTTCAAGGATGCACAAAAGAGCAGTGAATTAAACTACAGTCCTAAATTAATAATAAAATCTCACGTTCACTGCACCTTGTGGTTTGTGTTACTCACTACCTTTAGACATTGATTTACTTGTGTTTACTTTGATCGTAGTGTTTATTTTCATTACAGATCGTACTTGCGCTACACTGTTTATCACCGCGTCTACATTGTGAGTGATGAGCAACGTGGCCTTGTTACTACTACTACTACTAATAATAATAATTGCATCGCGCAAATACAGCATATAATGACAATAAACTTAAATGAAACTAAACCTTTTAAGCAACTCGCACCAGTTTCCCTTGCCCCTTACACACAGTGGAGCATTTTGGATATAAACATAACTTTGTGCTCGTGCATCACCGCCGTGCTTTCATGCTATACAAACTCCACTTTGTAAAGTTTAAAGGTTACAGACTTCTTTGTGGCATTTAATATAAAATGCACCCCTGCCTTAGAGAACTTGGAGGTCGTGCACTTTTTTCCGACAATTGACAATTTCGGCTCCGTCTGATGGTGACTGAGGTCATGTAGGAAATAAAAGGTAATTCTGACAAACGAAGAAAGTCATTGTCATTGACGCTGGGTATTAGGCTAAAGCAAGCAGCGTCGCATTATATGCGTATGATGTCTTGCGCCATCGACTGGACACGGCTTATGCTTCCGGTTAGTATAAAAAAACACTAGTGGTATATTTTATATTATATAACCTTTCTAAAATCCATACACTAGACGGTAGAGTACACAATGCATGGAACATCATTTGAGACGAAACTTTAGTATTTACTCTCCGATGCGTGTTTTCGGAATGGAAGTAACGTAGTGAGTAGATCGCCCCCACGCCGTGCACAGACCGACTAATCCATAATGAGATTCAGAGACGATTTTCATAATCGTTTATTATTGATTGGTTGTTGCGGCTCTAATACTGTCTTCATATGGCCTAGCCCAAAATTAAATGTTAGCCATAGTCTTAACCGACACTAAATATTTCAGTATGTTGTAGATTGATTTGCATCTAGTCAATGGTTTGTAAATAATCGTTCGTTCTGCTGCCAAAAATAAATAAATAAATAAATAAATAAATAAATAAATAAATAAATATAAATCCAAGTATACAAGTATCATGATCAGATCGCCTACCCTGAGCTCCCAAGTTCAAACCATTCTCGGTCCGTATCTGTAATGTTTTTCAAACAGAATCTTCTATGAAGTTCTTTAAAGCTTTCCTGTGTTGATGAGGGGAACATTACAAGCCAGTGGGAGGGTCAAACAGAAACTTCAATGATTATCACCCAAAGGATTGAAACAATGGGCCTTCTTAAGAAAGACACAAGAAGAGAACAATGTGAACAATGGAGAGCTTCCTTTGTCCTGAGCGAGCTGCCTCATAAAAAAACCCGTTCCGAATTCAAAGCATCATTCTTTTCTTCTATTAACATCTGACTCACAGGTGGGGGACCTCCAGAACGACCCAGGAGGTGATGACCCTGTCATAACCCTCACTCTTCTTAAACTGCACCATCCTTCCTCTACAACACCTACAAGTCATGAAGAGTCTTTGCATATGGTCAACAAGAGGTCCCACTGCAGGTTTTCATTTTGTACATTGAGGATCTCGCTGTACAGACACAGACAGTAGACTAGACGCAGACGTGGCATTTCAGTGGACAGAACCAAGCACTTGGGAAAATTACTGTTGCAGAACAGATCATTGGGCCTCATTTATCAACCTTTGTACAGTCTGAATTATTTGTAAATTGTTAATAAGAGTGTTGACACAAAAAATGGGGCATTCATGAAAATCCTATAAATTCAGGAAAAAATAAACATTCGATGTTGTATTTATAAACAGATGTTGTATTTATAGCCGTGAGCTAATAATTATTGGTTAAACATTAAAAGTAAACTGTTTTCACCCTTCAGTCACCCACGTTCTAGACCTACAAGCTATCTATTTTAGATTTACTTGAATAGTACTGCTGTAGATCTGGTCGTTTGGGAAAGAAAGAAGAAATACGGTGGCACATACACCCAAGTTCTCATTAGAAACTTCACCCATATCTAGTTCCTAATGCCATCTGTATGAGCAGTGTGGTAAGAGTCAGCCCTCTATTACACATTATAAACACAAGTGGAGCAAAAAGCAACCTCACCCTGCACTTACAACGTCACACAGTCAGACAAACTGCTGCCAACTGACCCCACATTACCACTCACAAGAGGAACACTCGCACGTCTGCTTCATTAACCTGTTAGCTTGCTACTGCGCCGATGTTGTGTCCCACAATTTAGGATTCGAAATTAGAAATCCTCCATCTTATTCCTGGAAGATGAAAAGGAGATTTTTAAAAAAGCATCAAAACTGATTTCTAGTGTAGTCCCAGAAAATACTGCACATATGGATTCTGGGTAATCTGTGCAAGATGAGGGACACTGCTGAAGAGCTCGGTTAGTGTGTTTCCTGAATGATCACCCTCACATGAGATGGTCTATAAATATCACAGAGAGAGAGAGAGAGAGAGAGAGAGAGAGCAGATGGAGGAGTACGACTGAAGAGCAAGTCAATGTTTCCTTTCAGTGACAGGGCTTTGAAGTACAAAACCTATTAAGATGAAAGAAAGGGCATCCAAAAACAGAACAAAAACAGGGGCGGGATCAATAATTAGATGTCTTGTGCAATGTCTGTAAAGTCTTATGCAGTACATTAGGCCTTGAAGGTTGCACGTGAATAATCCTGGTGCCACAAATCTAAATTATGGATCAAAATTAAATTATTTTTTGCCAGGTCTCCATGGAACGTCTCGAGGGTCATGATTCGATTCTGCAGTTCCTTTTGAAACAGGAAGTCAGACTGACACCATGTTGAAATGTTTGACGGCCAGTAGCGTTTGAGATACACCGTGCCACACCCACACTGACTCTAAATAAACATGAGACTCTGCATTTGTGGAGATTGCATGTTCTCCCCGTGCTTTGTGGGTTTCCGCCGGGTTACCGGTTTCCTCCCCCAGATCAAAAACATGCATCATAGGCTGACTGGCATCTCTAAATTGTCTGTAGCGTTCGAGTGTGTGTGCGATTGTGCCCTGCGATGGGTTAGCACCCAGTCCACAGTAGGGCTGCGCAATTAATCGAATATCGATTGCGTTTATGATTTTGACTGCTCACGATTAAATGAACATGATCGACTGCGATATTGCCATTTAAAGTTCGTCTTCCGCTCATAGAAAACTCCACTGCAGATCAAATCAAGCGCTTCCTAAACGTACAGTCAATCCCATAAGGCGTCACATGGTTAACATCGTTTTGTAATGCCAAACCCGGAAATGCAGTTAGCATTTTAGCACTCGAGTGGCCAGTTTCTCTGAGAGCTCCAGCGCTTTGCGTGAGGGGAAATCATGATGTTAAATGGCACTACAGAAGTTGTCGAGGACATTAACCTCATCTCGCCAAACAGGAAAAAACTTTGCAGACAAACTCAGGGCTCTACTATGCGACCATTTCACTTGCATTTGCAACTGAACAGTATTTTGTGTGACTGAATAAATATTTATTTGCACTGGTGCAGTGACCTGTTCAGAGTTGTATAATACAATCGGAATAAAAACTACAGGATGTCCAAAATGCATCTACACCACGCAGCAGTTACTTTCACACTGCTTTTCATCACGGAGTGAATTAATTATAATGCTAACACTACAAGGTGGGTTTAATTCAAACTTCTTTGATTGGTGAGGAATTATTTAATAGTCAAGAGTAGCAACTGTTCAGAAGGAGTACGCTGCTGCTCTACTTCACGCTCTTCACTAACTCAAATACATAGCGTATTCACTTCATTTAAACTTAAGATCGTCAAATATCACCAGAAAAGTCAACTTCAGTTTCCATGTTTTGATTTAATCCCCCAATAACAATATTATCAGCGGACATGGCAACACTGCACTGGGGAACCGATTTGAAAGGAACAACTGATAAACGAACAAACAGAAAACTAATAAAATGTACAGACAGAAAATGTGCTTAGTTAAATAAATAAATCATTTAATATTAAAAATAGATATTATAATAACTTCATAAAATATAAATAAAATGAGAAATTAAATAATTTTTAATTACTATGGGTTGCATTTAATATCAATTTGACATTAAGATTAGTTCGCTATTTAGAAAGCTATTAGCCTTTTTCCTAATATGGATCATGTTTGTGTTGGTCTACTTTTAATTAGGACTATTGTTTAAGATATTTAAAAATAAATATTTTAGGCTTGTTTATTTATCAATTAACCAACAGAATGTTTCATTACTATTATTTTAATTCAATTAACAGTGACCATGAGCAGAGAGTTTACATTTAACTGTTTATGACAGACCTCCTGATTAAAGTTTAAACAAAAAAAAAGATTGGTATCTGGATCGGTATCGGCTGTAAAAATCCTGATCAGAGAATCCGTAATGAACACCATTAAACTACCGTATTTTCCGCACTATAAGGCGCACCTAAAAGCCTTAAATTTTCTCAAAAATCGTCCGTGCGCCTAATAATCCGGTGCGCCTTATGTGTGGACTGAGTTCCAAAATCTGTAAAAATGCTGTGCAACTTTGGTTGGCGTAACAACCATATGCGCCTTATAATGCGGTGCGCCTTATATATTGGTCAAGTACAGAAATAGACCCCGTAATTGAGACTGCGCCTTATAATCAGGTGCGCCTTATAGTGCGGAAAATACGGTAATGTGATTTGTATCTGACGGGTAAATGAACTCATCCAATTATGTCCTATATGAGATTATTCAGATATACACAATATACACAGAGCGGTTCGAGAACTGACTCCAGACCAGAACCATGACAGTGGAAAATGTCTAATAGTGTAGCTTAAAATATTTTTCAGAGGAGCAGACTTCAAACACTGAACTTTGATGTTTATTGTATTTGTCTACAAGGTGAACAGGTTAACGGTTGTTTTTTTACATACAGTCTGTAAAATTAACTGAAAATATTACATTTAGTTTATCAGAAGGTAAATGAATGCGTCACAGCTCACACTATATTCCTAAATTCTGTCATAATTGACCAGCTCAAGTTTTCTCATGCTTACTTGTGTTATATAGTGGCACATTAATGTTACCATCTTTAAAAATAATAATAGTAATAATAAAATAAAAAAACTTCAACTGTGCTCCTAAATTTTTGTAATTAGGTTCACGAGTGCTCCTAAAAGAAACTGTCTCCGTCTCTCCTCCTGTAAACACGGTTGTTGCCTTTTCTGCATACGCCTGAATTGTTTTCATTTAGTTGCATATTGTTATATTTGATGCATATTTTCATTTGGTTGATGGCATTTTTTATTTTTACTGATCATATATTTTGGTACAATTTTATTTATATTTTGCTTCTATAAGATGATGCACTTTAAGGCTCAGTCTGATTTGATGCAAAGATTTGTACATTAGCAGGAATGTAGCACAACATGGAGGTGAAAGCAGCGGTCTGTTTATTTAAATGTGAAACCGCAATAAAAATATGTTGTCCCTAAAAGCAATGAATAATCGTGATAAATAATCGAGATCTCGATTATACGACCGTGTAGGATAAGCAGTACTGAAAATGGATGGATGGCATGTCTTTTTTGAGTTACAGCGTATGCGTTTGAGACGAGGTACTAGTATAGTGGTTTTCAAAGTGGGGGCCACCAGGGGGCACCCGGGGGACCACAACAATTTGGTGTGCCCACACACACACTCAATTCCTAATGTAATGTAAAGATTTAAGATGTAATTATTAATAAAAAAGGGGGATATATTCAGAAGTCTGTATTTTTTATATGTTTTAAAAACATCTTGCAAAAGGGGGGCCTCAGTCAAATGTTAATGCCATTTGGGGGACATTACCCTGGAAAAGTTTGGGAACCCCTGTACTAGTACTCTAGTAGTTGTACAGTTCAGTAGCAGTACAGTTTAGTAGTACAGTAGTGTAGTATAGTAGTAGTGTAGTACAGTTCAGTAGTAGTAGTTGTACAGTTCAGTAGTACAGTAGTAGTGTAGTTCAGTAGTAGTAGTGTAATTCAGTAGTACAGTAGTAGTACAGATCAGTAGTAGTAGTAGTAGTAGTAGTATAGTTCAGTAGTAGTAGTGTAGTTCAGTAGTACAGTAGTAGTAGTAGTGTAATTCAGTAGTAGTACAGATCAGTAGTAGTTGTACAGTTCAGTAGTACAGTAGTAGTAGTACAGTTCAGTAGTAGTAGTGTAGTTCAGTAGTACAGTAGTAGTAGTAGTACAGTTCAGTAGTAGAAGTAGTAGTACTAGTACAGTAGTAGTGTAGTTCAGTAGTAGTAGTGTAATTCAGTAGTACAGTAGTAGTACAGATCAGTAGTAGTAGTAGTATAGTTCAGTAGTACAGTAGTAGTAGTGTAATTCAGTAGTAGTAGTACAGATCAGTAGTAGTTGTACAGTTCAGTAGTACAGTAGTAGTAGTGTAGTTCAGTAGTAGTAGTGTAGTTCAGTAGTACAGTAGTAGTAGTAGTAGTACAGTTCAGTAGTAGAAGTAGTAGTACAGTACAGTAGTAGTGTAGTTCAGTAGTACAGTGTAGTACAGTAGTACAGTAGTAGTAGTAGTACAGTTCAGTAGTAGAAGTAGTGTAGGTCAGTAGTAGTAGTGTAGTACAGTAGTCAGTAGTTGTACAGTTCAGTAGTAGTTGTACAGTTCAGTAGTACAGTAGTAATAGTAGTACAGTTCAGTAGTAGTAGTACAGTTCAGTAGTAGTAGTGGTGTAGTTCAGTAGTAGTACAGTTCAGTAGGTACAGTAGTAGTAGTAGTACAGTTCAGTAGTAGTACAGTTCAGTAGTAGTACAGTTCAATAGTAGTAGTGTAGTTCAGTAGTAGTAGTACAGTTCAGTAGGTACAGTAGTAGTAATACAGTTCAGTAGTAGTAGTACAGTTCAGTAGTTCAGTAGTAGTAGTAGTACAGTTCCGTAGTAGTAGTAGTAGTACAGTTCAGTAGTTCAGTAGTAGTAGTAGTACAGTTCAGTAGTAGTAGTAGTACAGTTCAGTAGTAGCAGTAGTACAGTTCAGTAGTAGTACAATTCAGTAGTAGTAGTAGTAGTACAGTTCAGTAGTTCAGTAGTAATAGTAGTACAGTTCAGTAGGTACAGTAGTAGAAGTAGTACAGTAGTACAGTTCAGTAGTAGTACAGTTCAGTAGGTACAGTAGTAGAAGTAGTACAGTAGTACAGTTCAGTAGTAGTACAGTTCAGTAGTAATAGTAGTACAGTTCAGTAGTTCAGTAGTAGTAGTACAGTTCAGTAGTAGTACAGTTCAATAGTTCAGTAGTAGTAGTAGTAGTAGTAGTAGTAGTACAGTTCAGTAGTAGTAGTTGTACAGTTGATGGAGTTGTACAGTTGAAACAAAATTATTTGTTTCCGCATTTTTACCTTGTAACACTAAGAGATGGGTACAAAAAAAGCTCTTAAAAAGTTTTTTTTAAAGCTCTAAATGATAATGATGGAAGCTGCTTGGCTCGTAGAACGCACTGTGCAGTTGTTTGCTTTGAAGCCATGTACTTTCACACGTGTGGTGAGGAATGTGTTATTCATGCTACATTCAATCAGGCTATTTCCTCCCACTGTTCAGTAACATCACGCTTCTGCTGCCTTCTTACCTCGAGTCACTCAACTACATAACCTTGAACATCTAACAAAAGACAGAAGCCAGAAAGAAACAGCCCGAGACTGAAATGGCTACAAAGACCAGAATGAAAAATCAGGAAGAGTGACGGGCGAAGGTACGAGGAGAGAAAACTGCTCAGTTAAAGGAAAACTCCGGCCTCAAAACACATTCAGTACGTTTATACTGAAATATCAGTGTTGTGTTTTGTTGGCTGGTACTTTATTTATTTTCGCTATCCTCATGAGGAGTTAGAGGTTATGTGTCGCTTTGATGTAACAGGGAACAAAAATGTAAAAGGAGGAAGAGCTTCTGTCCTCACTTGTTAGTCTCCAGAAACGTTATATTAATGAGAAATCCAGTGTGGCCATCGTGGGGATGCTGATGCAAATGCTGGTCTCAAAGTCCCAGAGTGCAACGCAGCTGTATGATGCAGATGAAACTCGGCTTGGTTAGCTAGCGATCGACGAGATGACGAGCGCAATGAAAGCATTAGAAAGTTCAAGCTTTGGAAGACGATCTGTTTGAGCAGAGTGTACAGATGAGGAAGTGAGAGACATGGACACACTAAAGGACTAAAACGCCGCTGCATCGCTCTCTTTAGGTAGAGATGACCCGAGGACTCGTAAGTTATCAGCGGGCAGTTGAACGGCATTGTGGGAAATGTAGTTAAACAAAAGTTAGTAACAACAAAGATGAAAGTCAACCAATAATATATATATATATATATATATATATATATATATATATATATATATATATATA
>JAFFST010031805.1:63825-75560 GCA_022414735.1 Noturus placidus
GGCCGAATACTTTCGCAAGGCACTGTATATACAGTATATACACACACACATACACATATATATGTGTATATATATATATATATATATATATATATATGTGTGTGTGTGTATGTATGTATGTATGTATGTATGTATGTATGTATGTGTGTGTATATATATATATTACACACACACACACACACACACACACACACATTTTTATTATAAAATAAATATTGCCATTCGAATAGGGTGGGGATGGTGTTGGGAACAAATAGGACATGGTGTAGGGCATAACAGGGGCAGGGTGGGGCACATTGGGATGGGGTTTGAATGCAAGGTAAAATTTAACATGCGTGTGGTGTTAACCAATTAGTGAAGTTGACCATCAACATCAACTGTGTTTTAATTAACTCCAGAACTCTAAGAACGTGGTTTAAAACATGATTCATGGTGCAGCCGTGTTCTGGAGGTAATTGGCCTGAGGTGTGATTCTGACATCGTGTTCCTGTGAACTCTCTCACACATACGCGTGATTCTACACAACGTGGAAGAAAAAAAAAAACCTTCACCGCCGTCAAAGAAAACAAGCCTGAAACCTATCCGTCGGCAGTTCAGTTCAGTGCTTTGTCGGTAGAACGAGAGTGTTAAATGAGACACTTTCTGCTTCCTGGCCGAGAGACAGAGAGGGCACGGAGTGAGGACGACTGACCCGAGTTCAGTTCTCAGGCTCCAGAGGTTTCTCTCAGCTCTGTGCTAATGATGGACAGGCTTCCGTCCTAACAGGAGAGGAGAGAGGCTACAAATCTCTCGCTCGCTAGAGGAAGGGCAGCACGTACTGTAAACACGCTACGAATACTGACGTGTTCACACTCTAGCTACAAGAAATAGCAGTGCTGAATCTTATATTTTAGAAAAATAATAATTATAAGGAGTCCGTTACCCAAAAAGAGTTTTTATCAGGTTTAATTAGCTAGGTATTGTTGCATTTTATATAGCACTTTTCTAGACACAGTTATTTTATTATTTATTTTTTTCTACATAGTAAAAAGTTTACACTAATGCGTTTTTGTTTTAAAACGTATACCTGTTGCTACGGCTACGCCTGTCGTCTACACTTCCCCGGTGTTTTCAATCCGAAGACCCCATTTTAGTTTGAAAACTCCGGTCCAAGTGTCAGTGTAAACAGACCAAAACGAAGACTTTTGAAAACAAAGACATTGCTTCACCCACGTCTTCACGGTTTCACCCCCTGATTGGCTCTTCTGGATCATTGCGTATCCTTCCCTGCATTTGTCAAGCCTCTACCATAATGACCATTACGCTACCTTGATCGTATACACAACAACACGGAGACTGAACCGCAAACTTTGCTGGCTTTGTTGTCGTTTTTAGCAGCCATTGTGCAGTTCAATTCTGTATTTTATAATACTGTAGCTGCCTACATCTCATTTCGAGCGCCGTAAGCCCTATATGGAATGCCAGATTGGACTAGCAACCAGCTTCCTGTTTACACTTGTATGCACATGCGCAGTGTGCAATGAATGGTCATGTGACATGCTTTTTCGGTCGTGTAGTGTGGACGGAGATGGTTTCTGAAGCACACTGAAAACGCCAGTGTGGACGAGGATCATTTTAAAACAGTGTAAACAGGGCCTTTATTTTCCTCAGGGGGTCTCCCATCCAGGCGCTGACCATGCTCAAAACTGCTTAGCTTCAGTGGGAAACCAGGCAAGAACTGCAGGGAGATATGGCTTTGGCCGGTTTTGTGTAATCGTAATTGCGTAAAATCGTAACTGTTGGCGAACTGCTGTGATAGAAGAATAAAACACTTTGTTCAGTGTTGCTATAGGAAACTATTCGACTTCTGGCTGGCAACAGTAACTCCTCTTCATCACACCACTCAGTCTTTGATTAATTTCGCATAACAGCACAAAAAACAGGCGTGGAATTAATTTCCACATCTGTTGCCAGCCTACAATGATGAAGAAGAACTATTACACCATGTTGAAATCAAGGTACAGAGTGACCTGAAATGTACAAGGTTTCACTTGACACTAAAACTTGGATTTAGTATATAAAATAATAATAATAATAATAATAATAATAATAATAATAATAATAATAATAATAAAGATACACATATGTTTAATTTCCATGTACTTCAAAAATTAGAGCTTACCTTTGAACATAGACAACAATGAAACAAGCTGGATTCACAGGCTTATGAAAGCACTGAACAATGGCAAATTCACAAACAGAAGGTAACAACAGGGTCAGTGTATCGGATTAAACTTAAGATAAACTCCATCGCTGCACAAATGCACGATAATCTGCTTTTGAATTTGAGATAATGCCGAATCGAATGCGAAGTAGCTGTGGGAACGGCACCTGGAGTGCGAGACGAGCTAACCACTAATTGCTCGACAGGCAGACAATAGGAATGCTAATACCCAACCCCACTCGAGGCCTGCGTTCCCAGCAAACCTCAACAGGATTCCCACCTACTGTAACCGGCAACGACTTGCGCCCATACAACTGAATCATAATAGCAACAACTTGAAAGCCGTATGCGCAATCGTGACGCGTCCATTCAAGCTTTTCATTTCACTGAAAAGGGATTTGTGCATTAAAGAGAAAATACAAGTTAAACATCAACCCAATGCAATGCCTTTTTGATCACTCAAGGGCTTCCAATGGTGGTGCGGCTTTGTTTTTTTTTGCACTCAAGAGGGTCCAAGATGGACGTGTGCAGCACGGATGGACGCACAAATGAGGCGAGGCATGGCGAGGTGAGGCAGACAGGCCCATGAGGAATGTTGAGCCTGACAATTAAGTGCTCTTTAACCAAGCTCCATTTCCCCTTCAAGCACTCCTCCTCCACATGACCTTCAACTTAAAGTCTTAACCTCATTTTCAAGCGGGGCAAGGTGAGGTTAATACACGTCCCGGAGGTGGGGAAGAATGCTAGGGTTAAGCCTGAGGGGCCTGGATGAGTCGGCATGGAGGCGCCATATGGATGTTGCAGTTGATGGGAGATGGAGGAATGGGGTGGGCCTGGGGCAAGGGGCGTGAGGGGTATTGCTGAGGGATGTAGGAGCTTTGGATGTTCAAAAGGTCATGGGCATTCCTGACATACTTCACCATGAGCCTACATGACCAGCTGAGCCCAAAACCCGAGCATAAAACATGCTGCCGGATTGGATTTAGAAGATAATGTCAAAGAAAGATGGAGGTGCCTACGAAAAATGAGCAGATACAGGAATTTCAAAATGCCCAGGAATTCATATGAGCTGAAGCACCGGAGACCAGAATGGAAAACTGATTCGTTTGGAGAAGCAGAAATGAGAATCTTGTGGATTTTGAATGGTGAAGATGGGGGTTTAAAAAAGAGGGGCGGGGGGTTGGCGGGTGTTTGAGATAGGAATAGAAATGAATGACTTCCTAACAGGTGGGCCCAGGATGCAGCTTACCTCCCGACCCCAGCCAGTATTGGGTTTCTGAGCCACCTCCGGAGCCTGTGACCCCCTCGCCCCCTGCCTTACAGGAAGCAGATTTGTTTTACAGCCCCTTTCCTTCTAAATCCTCCATACTTTCGTCACTTGAGGGCAAAAACAAGAACAATTTGCATTCCTTTCCTTAGCCTAAATCTAGGCCTATATGCCAACTGAATTCCTCAAAACCAATCACAGCTTCATCTCTTCACATACAAAAAAAATACACACACACAAAGAGACAAAAATGTCAAATATCAATGTTCGGAGTTAAAAAAAAAAAACTTCATTGGTATGTGAACGTTTCAAGAGCTGTGTAGGAAGAGCTCAAGAGCCAGCTTCCAATGTGCATTCATGGTAAGCTAAAATTAGATCCCACAGGTGAGGGGATTAAAGAGGGAGGAAAAAAAAGGAAAACAGGAACTAAATCACAACGTGGTACATTCCTGTCTGAAAGGCGAGGTCGCACCAGGATGACCCAGTGTTATTCACAGAGGCGCTGGCATTCTGAAGAGACACATTACCTGTGTCAGAGAGCACGTACACACACGCAGAGTCTATTCAATGGAGGCAAACACACACACACACACACACACACGAATGCATGAGGCACTTCACGCTTTAATTATGTTCAGTCTTCATTATGTTCATAATGACTGACTTCAGGTGAGGTAATGCTAGACATAAACATTACGGCATGTTACACAGAGATCAGTGCAAATGTCTGCACGCCCCAAAGCATTTTATAACCTTTTCTGTGTTACAATTGAACCATCTTAAAAGCCTTGTACGGTAGCACTACTTGTATTGTTTTCCACTTAATATACTGCTTTGCTTGTAGTTCCTCATTTGTAAGCCGCTTTGGATAAAAGCGTCTGCTAAATGAATAAATGCAAGTGCAAAACTACAAAAATCAGAATTCCAAGAAGGTAAAAAAGTGAAATGTCAGTACATCCTGCAACAAGACAATCCAGAACATGGTGCAAAAACAAGAAAAACAGCATGGTCATGACCTTCTCAGTCTCCAGACCAGATCTGAGGAAATGTGCAATATGTGAAAATAGGAAGATTGCGCAGGGGATGGGCTTCGTAAGGAATAAAACACGTGGGAGCACGCTGTTGTAGAAAAATAATCAACATCAGGGCGATGTGATGAAGCAGAGCTACTGTTACCACCAGGAACGTAATTATATTCTAATAATGGCAAGCATTTATTCATATTCGCTAACCATTTTTTATGTTTTTAAAAAAATGCCACGTCATACTTTTTATCCATTTATAGTTACGGTTCAACAGTGTGGAACGTCGATGAATCACGTTAGTTAGCTCAACACTTCCTTTTTTCACAGACACTCTATAAAAACACTAGTCTTCAGTTTCACTGCGCGAAGTCTTGCTTCCTTTCTGGGCTGCTTGGTATTTCCTGTTGGGAATTCTGGAATTTTGGATCTTGGGACTGTTAATCATGTTTGATGTTTTGGCCAGCCCCTTTGGATTTATTCACTAATGATTAATCATTTTTATGTTTTGACCTAGCTTGGGTTTCGACTCAGATTTGGTGTTACATTCTGGTCTGTTATCTCTGCACTTGGACTATACACTCTTGTGTATAGTGAGCTTGGTAATGGAATCGTCAGGAGAGCTCGTCTCAAAAAAAGTTCAAGCTTTACCTCCGACTGTTGCAAAACAGCTGACGCTGGAGACTCCTTCTGTAAATGTTAAAGCAACACCTCCTTCCAGAAAACATCACCATAGCAAAAGTTACACAGTTTTTAATCTGCACTAGAACGAGTACATTTATATACAGTGCGTCCGGAAAGTATTCACAGCGCTTCACTTTTCCCACATTTTGTTATGTTACAGTCTTATTCCAGAATGGATTAAATTCATTATTTTCCTCCAAATTCTATAAACAATACCCGATAATGACAATGTGAAAGAAGATTGTTTGAAATCTTTGCAAATTTATTAAAAATAAAAAACAAAAAAAGTCCATCTTTCTTTGATATAAGTGTTCACAGACTTTGCTCAATACTTTGTTGAAGCAGCTTTGGCACCAATTACAGCCTCAAGTATTTTTGAGAATGATGCTACAAGCTTGGCACACCTATTTTTGGGCAGTTTCTCCCATTCTTCTTTACAGGACCTCTCAAGCTCCATCAGGTTGTATGGGAAGTGTCAGTGCACAGCCATTTTCAGATCTCTCCAGAGATGTTCAATCGGGTTTAAGTTGAGCTCTGTCTGGGCCACTCAAGGTCATTCACAGAGTTGTCCTGTAGCCACTCCTTTGGTATATTGGCTGTGTGCTTAGTGTCGTTGTCCTGTTGGAAGATGAACCTTCACCCCAGTCTGAGGTCCAGAGCACTCTGGAGCAGGTTTTCTTCAAGGATGTCTCTGTACATTGCTGCATTCATCTTTTCCTCGATCCTGACTAGTCTCCCAGTTCCTGCCGCTGAAAAACATCCCCACAGCATGATACTGCCACCAGCATGCTTCACTGTAGGGATGGTATTGTCCAGGTGATTAGTGGTGCCTGGTTTCCTCCAGACATGATGCTTGCCATTCAGGACAAAGAGTTCAATCTTTGTTCAAACTTTGGTCTGAGAGTCCTTCAGGTATCTTTTGGCAAACTCCAGGCGGGCTGTCATGTGCCTTCTACTGAAGAGTGGCTTCCATCTGGTCACTCTACCATACAGGCCTGATTGGTGGCGTGCTGCAGAGATGTTTGTTCTTCTGGAAGGTTCTCCTCTCTCCACAGAGACATGCTGGAGCTCTGTAAGAGTGACCATTGGGTTTTCGGTCACCTCCCTGACTAGGGCCCTTCTCCCATGAACGCTCAGTTTGGCCTGGCGGTCAGCTCTAGGAAGAGTCCTGCTGGTTCCAGACTTCTTCCATTTACGGAGGATGGAGGCTACTGTGCTCATTGGGACCTTCAATGCTGCAGAAATATTTCTGTACCCTTCCCCAGATCTGTGCCTCAATACAATCCTGTCTCAGAGGTCTACAGACAACTCCTTGGACTTCATGGCTTGGTTAGTGCTCTGAAATGCATTGTTAACTGTGAGACCTTTATATAGACAGATGTGTGCCTTTCCAAATCATGTCCAATCAACTGAATTGACCACAGGTGGACTCCAATCAAGTTGTAGAAACATCTCAAGGATGATCAGTGGAAACAGGATGCACCTGAGCTCAATTTTGACTGTCATTGCAAAGGCTGTGAATACTTATGAACATGTGCTTTTGTTGTTTATTATTTTTAATAAATTTGTAGATTTCAAATATTTGCAGATTTCAAACAAACTTCTTTCACATAGTCATTATGGGGTAGTTTGTAGGAATTTTTGAAAAATAATGAATTTAATTTTGGAAATAAGGCTGTAACAGAACAAAATGTGGGAAAATTGAAGCGCTGTGAATAATTTCCAGATGCACTGTAAATGTCAGAGCTGCTGTTATATAAAATTAATTAATCAGCATTGATCTCGGAGCTCAACAGCGCTGTGGCACGAGTTCCAAAAGCTACTGAGATGATTTAGAAGACGTTGTAAAGGCAAAAGGTGGACCTAGAGGTCTTTAGAATATATTAATTATTTTTTTCCATTTCCTAACATACAAAAATCATCAACATTTATGAACATGAAATGTTATAAATTCATTTTTACTCAAAGTTGGGAATATTTCATTCTACTGAAACCTTCACTCAAGTTCACTCTTGTTGTCACCTCAAGTTCTTATAACGATCACAAATCCACTTTGCATCCTTTGTTCTCCTCTACACAGTCTCATCCTTTCTTCTCTGCACTCAATTCTCTCTTCTTCTGAATTTTAACAATGTCACTCAGTCGCTTGGCCTGTCAATGTCTCAGAAACTTGGCCTTGGCAATAATGAGCGTCATTAAACCATTTGCATCATTTGCGGCTATTAATAGATTTTTAAAAAAGAAAATAAAAGTCATATTTAAGATATTGATGAAACTAGAACAATCCTAAAGACTCCTCTGCATTAGAAGAGCACGAAGCATTGCTCCGGCAGCATGCGGCATATTTTTACCATCTTCATGGCTACAGTCAGGCTGACTATATTTTTAGATGTATTTTTTGTATAAAGATGAAGAAGAGCACAGATGCTGAAAAGCAGAAGGTCGAGCCAAGTAGCTCATTATTCGTCTCAGAGTTGTCCCTGTTACCTGCAGTACGACCACGACGCTATTTTTAAACTCGGTGTCAATGGACTGTCAGTGTATTTTCAGCCATTGTGTATGGAGAAGGCTTCTCTGTAAAAACTGTGCTTTTCCACAGAGATTCTATAACCTTTAAAATAACTAAAGTGAGGCATGACACATTCGTTACACAAACACACAAGGTTCAACACTCGTTTCAGGTTTCTGGTCTATTTTTGTCTCTTGACGCGTTTGGCGTCATATCGGCATGGCTGCTCACACCGTCTACAGCAAAAAAACATGCTCAACTAAGTCGCAGAGCTTTAGGGTACGTGCGAGAATTATTATGAAAACACGGTTAAAGTAATTAAAGCTGGTTTTCGCACTGGGAACGTTTGCTCTGGTCTGAATTCGAGTGCGAAAGTTCCCGGCGCCCCTGCAGCATCGGTCTGTTTTCAGACTCACTTTATTTTACTGAACCCTGGTGCATTTAAGTTCATCTTGCGCATGGAGAACACAACGCGGCTCACCAGATTTTTTGTTTTTGTGTTATTTTGGTGCTATTATACACATAGTAGATCCCTTCGGTGCCCCACAATGTTCCCGTGCCACTCATTTATTAGATTAATGTGTTGTGGAAACTAACGATGTCGTCGTCGTCTTCGGATTAAACATGAGAGCAGGTTACTTTACTTCCTGAGCAAGCGTGGACCTGAGGACGAGTTGCGTTAACGTTCATGGGAATCGTGGCACAGTTCCAGCGCAACCGAGCTCAGACCACCTCCTACAGGTAGTCTTGGGTTCCGTACCGCGGTGTGCTCCTACATGACCAACTTTTACTGGCGAACCGTACTCTGTTTTGGACTAAACTGCCGGTAAGAAAGCCCGAAAAGTCTCTTTCAAACCAAACCTGAATTACCAACGTGAGATGAATGAACAGGCCCGGCGTGTCCGCTGAAGATTATTTGGTGTTACAGAATGGTGGCATGGAGTTGCAACAGTTCCCCTTTTTGGTAAAAAATAGCATTTTGAGGCACTGCTGTCTGAAAGCAGGCTCATTCAGCAGTCACACCAGAGGCTGAAATGTTCTCGCAGTGTGTGTAGGAGGTGTAACCAACCGTGCTTAGTGCTCCATGTACTGGGAACTAGAATTAGAATTCAGGGGATGGGGATTAACATTCATTATAATTAACCATTATGGTGCAGTCTAGGAACATGCAGATGCTTAATTACCTTTCTGAGGAGGAGAGTCACAGGGTTTAGGAGCTCGAGCTGTGCACCGACATACAGCTCAGGATGTTCTGTGAATGTTCTATGATTAGTTAGAGGTGTACATCGTGGCATGACGTATCCTGATGCAAAAAAAAGTGACTATTTGCATCATGGGAATCAGCATTAAATTTATTATGCATGTAACACCGTTTCACTGTCCCTATCTGCATAACTCGGTGTTAAAACATGCAGAGAACATGCTGGTCACGTGATCATGTTCTTTTGTAGAGAGCCTGCCATTTTAGCCGACTTTGGAGCTCTAGTTCTGCCACGGAGCTCATTATGTTTCAGTCGATCAAAAATGCACTCTGATTTGCATTGTTTATGATTCAGAAAAAATAAATAAATTAAAGTCGTCTTTTCAATCATCATCATCATCATTCTTCAGTCAACAGGATTTCATGTAGTTTTTTGAGCCAAAAATGCTTGATTTTGCTGCTGCTTTTTCTTTCTTTCAAAATTTGTGAAGCAAATTGCAGGTCATTGTGCGTTTTTTTTGGAATACTGCTTGAACTGGTGAAATTGAAATTGCAGGAAATTGTTTTGCATGGTCTTTTGCAGTGATGTTTGTTGGTGAATGAGACATTTTGCTTTTGGGCTTTGGTTGAATGTGCGTTGTGATGACGTCACATGACATGGCAAAAATCTTATGAAAATCTTTGGTATCTGCAAACTCCTCGAAATATTTCGTAGTTTGCTTGATTTTGCGTTAAATTTCTGCAATGAAATAAATAAATAAAATTCGCAAAATCCTTGAAGGACGGATCATTATTTGACATTAAATAAAATTGTCCATAAAAATAAATTAAAAAAAAAAAAGTTTCTAAGTAAACCTATGCATCAAAATATATTGTGGATTGTAGAAATGTAAGTATCATAACATGATAGTAATGAAGTAACTGGACAAGTTGAATCAGTCGCATTACTCGGCACGCGGCACTGAGATACCGATAGCGGTTCGGTGGGAGTGAACACCTGACCAGGGATCGCTTTTCATACTCAGCCGAACAAATCGAACTCTCAGGGCAAACGGTTCCAAGTCCGGCAGTGTGAAAGAAACCTCACGCTGCACACACCAGACACTTGCTGAGGGTCAGGATAAATATTTGACAAGCTCTTTCAAAAAACCACAGCTGTAGATGTACCCACTTTTGTACATTTTATAAAGCACATAAACACTTATGGATGAATCTAGGCTGTTTATGGATGAATCTAGGCTGTTTATGGATGAATCTAGGCGGTTTACGGATGAATCTAGGCGGTTTACGGATGAATCTAGGCGGTTTACGGATGAATCTAGGCGGTTTACGGATGAATCTAGGCGGTTTACGGATGAATCGAGGCGGTTTATGGATGAATCTAGGCTGTTTCTGGATGAATATAGGCTTTTTCTATTTCAGTGGTTTTTTATTCAGTCTGCATTTACAGGAAAAGGCAGAAACGCCAGCACAGGTCATCAGAGCACTGGTCCAGCTTCCGCCCACGGCCATAACAAAAGCACTCAGCACCAACCAGGCTGTGATAACACGACGGAAGCATAGCTGTGAACATAACGTTACATAACTATAACACATTCTTAACACTAAAACACCTCCTGTTTCCTAGAAATCACACAGGAACACACACATACTGCACGACGTGCAGCATAAACACAAACAACATGCTGAGCCGTCATTCGTGTGCTTCTCTGATTGTTAAACAGCTCTTTGGGCCCTATTTTCACCATCGCTTCAAACTGACACGCCTGGTATAGCACTGCGCAAACGTTTTAGTCATTTGTTATCAGTCAAAAGGATTTATTCGTTTATGCCACAGTGCTGGTGGAATCTTGATTCTGATTTGTCAGATTCATTTTGAATAATAGCATGACAAAAGCACGTTTTATATTAATATGCTCATTCGAATACGGTATCGGTTTCATAGTAACCGCGCAGGCTGGGACTTTTATGGTGTCGGTCCGGAAACAATATATAAAGAAAAAAAAGGGGTGTAATTAATGAACTAGCCAGTATTGTCCACAGCTAAAAAGGAAGGAAATAGAGCTAAAATCCCCAAAACAAATAAATAAATAGATAGATACACAGAAAGATTTTATACTGTAAAAAGATGGCATACCAGCATAAAATGGCAGATAGCTGTACTGAGTTTAACGAATGAACAAAGCTGCTATTTACAGCTATGTTTTTACTGTGTTTTATAAAATGAAGCGGATCAGTCAAATGAGTACGAGTATGAACGAGTATGAATATCGATATAGGCTGATACGTACGTAAACATCGAGCATCAGAAAATGGACAGTGGAATTGCGGCGTTTGTAATGCTGTGTAATTGATCAGTCTTCGTACAGTCATGGCTTAAACACTGTATATTTCAGAAGTATAGTAAATCCTACTAAAAAAAAAAAAAAAGTATTAACTGAAGTTATATTTTATAAGTTACAGTGCCTTATAAGATATCCATAAAAAGTGTTGTTTAAAGTTTGCCACAGGCCACCTGGGAGACACACCAAACATGTGGAAGAAGGTGCTCGAACTTTTTGGCAACAATGCAAAACGTTATGTTTGGCGTAAAAGCAACACAGCTCATCACCCTGAACACACCATCCCCACTGTCAAACATGGTGGTGGCAGCATCATGGTTTGGGCCTGCTTTTATTCAGCAGGGACAGGGAAGATGGTTAAAATTGATGGGAAGATGGATGGAGCCAAATACAGAACCATTCTGGAAGAAAACCTGATGAAGTCTGCAAAAGACCTGAGACTGGGACGGAGATTTGTCTTCCAACAAGACAATGATCCAAAACATAAAGCAAAATCTACAATGGAAT
>JAFFST010031805.1:113489-120253 GCA_022414735.1 Noturus placidus
ATTATATATATATATATATATATATATATATATATATATATATATATATATATATATATATATTAAATAGAAAATTCCAGAATGTGAAGGGTTTTCTCAGGCCACCACACATATACATTTTGCTTAATGTGTATGTGTATGTTTGGTTCGTCATATCCGTAGTCAATCTGGTCTTTTATATGTAATGGGTGAAGTTTTTTTTTTAGGACAGCTGATAGGGCACCGGAGGACAGTTGGCCAGGTTGAAATCATGTTGAGTATACATTAGGGTGACCAGACGTCCTGCTTTGTGTTGTAATGCACAGCATTTTAGTCCTATGTCCCGCATCCCACAACTTGAGATGATGTCCCACATTTTGTTTGGAAATATAGAGTTTGAACAGACTAAGTGTGGAACTTGGTGTGTGCTCGAGCACCGGTTTGTGAATAGAGGGCGGACCTGGAGAAGGTGTGTGGTAAGGATTGCACTTCTGCTGGGAATTCTACTAATGAATGTTTTGCGTTGCAATGAGCCGAGGCAAGAATAAAAATGAGACAGACAGGCACCTCGAAAGAGAGAGAGAGAGAGAGAGAGAGAGAGACCCAGCCCAGAGCCATGTGTATATAAAATAAAACTGCTGAAAAGTGCAAGATAAAAAAATATAGCGCCTTTTGAGCTGTTCCAAGTCTGTCTCCAGCTTCCTAATTCCCTACCCGAAACTGGGAGAGTGTTATAATAAGATTTTAGTTACTTTCTGTCATGTTTCTATGATAAGATTATAAGTTCTAAACTGAAATAGAGGGAAAAAAATCAGTCGCATCGATAAAAAAGCAATTGTCCCCAGGGGACGTTGGCCAAATCTGACATTCATCCAATAGATGGGAAGATAGTATTGAAGTCTGTCATCAAAGGACTCTCAGTTTTTTCTCAATCCTGGCACACGTGCAGTCAAGCCATAGAAATAGTTTTTATCTCCACTTAATTGTTTTATGTAGTAATGTTTCTCTTTGTTGCTTTGTTTGACACGAAAGACACAGATAGAAATAAATATAAATGGGCCGTAAATATAAATAAATATAAATGCACTTGTTTCTTATTAATTTAGATATAATGGTAATCAAAATGGTAGGCCTTTGGGTGTCGGAAATATGTCCCACATTGTCCCACACAAACTTATTACATATTGAACATTTAGTCCGTTTGCATCAGGTCACCCTAGTACACACAGGGAATGGAAAAACACTGTGATACACAGGTCAAAGAACAGGTGTGAGAGAAGATATTTAAGGAAAAAGTGAGAACAAGGACTGAGAATGACAGATATGAGGGAAAATTAGTAATGAGCAAAGAAATTGAACAGAAATTATTATTAGGAATTATTATAATTTCATAAAGATTTTGAATAAAATCAGATTAATGGAGATATTTTATGTTTTTCTCTAAGAAAAGAAAACATGATTTTAATTATAAACATATTAAAGGCTATATTTCCATCTTTCTTTATCCGAAAGGATTAACATTAAAAAAAGGGATATTTGTTGTCTTTCTTTTTTGTCAACCCTGAAAAATGAAATCCATTAAAAAGAAAACAAGAAGCTTTTTGCCTTAAAAAAAAAAAAAAAAAAATTATACTGTAGTTTAAGAAGGGTAGACTTTAAAACTAGACTTTAAAAACGTTAAATCTAGAACTCTTAAGGCATCTTTGGTTTGTGCCGCTTGGGGATCAAAGAAATGTTCTGTGTAGAACCCTGAAATGTGAAATTTGCGTGTGGTATCTGACCATCTGTCCAGCTTTAACTGTAAAAGGTCAAATCTAGAATGGTTTGACTTGAACAAAATTTGTCAACATTTGTCAATATTAGGTCTCTAACAGTTAAACAGGTAGTTTTGATTAAGATTCCCACCAATGTAGACAAAGCTCCGCCCCCAGAACCCAATTTAGCATACTAACTGTTGTAACGTTGCACTCGGCCATTCACCCACTCAAAAGTCATTTTATAGCACTATAAGCACACAGAATTCGTACTGATTTGAGCATGGTCATGAGTGCGGTCGCTGTCTTTTTTTTTTTCTTTGTAATGATGTTTTGAGCATGATATTAACATTGTTACTATTTCAAACTACGTGATTGGCCTTTCAGCTGTTTGAAAGCTTAAAAGCATATGAGAATGTTCACCAATGCCCTCGGTGTCTTGTTTTTCTTTGTAATAAAAAAAACCAACTTGATTCTTCATGTAAAGTCGACCATGGACCAACAGGATGCGTTTAAGTACTGTTCCAGGACTAACGTCACTAGATTTTAATCCGTCTTCATCCCCTTCACTAGTAATAAATGCCTCCATCTTGAAACAGAGCTGCCGGTGTTTATTCTGGTTTTACTGCATTTCTTTTCGTTAAGTTTTTTTCAAAGCAGACTGTGTTTCTTTTTGCCAACAGGAGAATTATCTGGATGCACTGGGCACTCACCAATTTCAGACCGAGATGGAGGTGGAGTGAATGAGCACTTGAGATGTGTATATAAAATTAAACCCATGAAAACACTAACTAAAGTATTTCTTATAATGTGTATATTTTACAGGCTATTTGTACATTTAAGGGATAAATATTTATATTGCACCTTTGATGTTCAAAAAACAAATAAGTCACCACTGACAAACAAATTAAATGCAGGTAAATTTGTTTTAAATGTTTTGAAATGAGTAATTTTTACAGAATAAAGCCACTAATGATTTAAACTTGATTGTGTTCCTTTGTTTTGTTGAATGAAAGAGCATTAATCTAATATTTTAATGTAAATCTTTGCACAAATCACAATGTACTTCATTATTATTATTTAAAAAGCAGGCCTGTGGGGGAGATGGCATGAAAAGTATCTGTTTAAAATTATTTTAAATTATCTTTTTTTTTTTTTTTTAAGAAAGAACATTTTTCTCCCAGGGGATAATGCACAATGACCCACAAGTTCACAAGTTCTCATATTTACATACAGTGCCCTCCACTAATATTGACACCCTTAGTAAATATGAGCAAAGCAACAATTTCCTGTTCGTAGTCACCCAGGTGTAATAAAGGCGTTAAATATCAATGGAAATATGCTTCAAATATCCATCCATCCATCTTCTATACCACTTATCCTTATGCTTGAAATATATTTGTTTCATATGTATTCATAGGGGTGCCAATAATTGTTGCACACCTATATTTATCAAAAATGTTTTTTGTTACACCTGTGATTTTATTTTTTGCACTTGTGTGATATCCATGAGAGGAGAGTATTTTTGTGATTTTTTTTTAAACAAAAGATCAAAAGGTTAAACAATAAAGACAATTTTTCACAGCCTTCTTTGCTCATATTTACCAAGGGTGCCAATATTAGTGAAGGACGTGTTAATTACTTAGAAATAATGCAGTGTCTTAGAAATATGTCTGTGATTGAGTCCTGGAGCAGGTTTGTGAATAATTCCAGTGACAGCAGAGTAATGGTGACCTTTTTCAGTGTTGCTGCTGGAACATTCTCAAGAAACAATAATTCATTTAACACTGACTGACCATTATTTAAAAATAAAATCTGTCTCTTATGAAATCCTGCATGATTTAATTGTAGAAATGAGGCTTGGGCCAAAAACAATTTTGGTCTGCTTTCCACTTCTAAATGAGTCTGTTTTGATTGATGAAGGGATATTTAACATTTTCCATATTAAATAATAAATGAAGTAACACAGTTTCATTGTAAATTATTTATTAGTTTCCATATAGCATGTGCAGGTGGAAATCACAGCAGTCACACATTACAACCTGTGTCAGAGTATCTGAGATGAGCTGCTTGTTTAGTACAGGTTGTTCTTGGTGTGCTCCATGATAACCATGAGAGCCAGCCACGTCTCCTCAGCAGTCGGGATGATCTGATTTGCAGGAAGGATGAATCCATAATACCCGTTGTCTCTCAGCTCAAAGGTGTAGGAGTACTTGATGCCCTGATCGTATGCCCAGTCTGTGGTGACTCCACTTGCCTGATCTGAAAGAAATGATTCAGAGATTGTTTAATGTGGAGTACTATTCTCCTACACTTAGTACTAACCCCTATACTGAGTAGTAGTCATTGCAGCGTACTAATCCCCTACACTGCATTTCAATTGCTATGAATTTCTAATCCACTACACTAAATATTAGTCACTGCGGAGTACTAATCCCTAACACTAAGTATTAGTTACTGTGGAGTACTAATCCCTAACACTGAGTATTAGTCACTGCGGAGTACTATTCCCTACCACTGAGTATTAGTCACTGCGGAGTACTACTCCCTAACACTGAGTATTAATTACTGTGGAGTACTAATCCCTAACACTGAGTATTAATTACTGTGGAGTACTAATCCCTAACACTGAGTATTAGTTACTGCGGAGTACTAATCCCTAACACTGAGTATTAATTTCTGTTGAGTACTAATCCCCTACACAGAGTATTAATTACTGTGGAGTACTAATCCCTAACACCAAGTATTAATTGCTGTGGAGTACTAATTTCTAACACTGAGTATTAATTACTGCGGAGTACTAATCCCTAACACTGAGTATGAATTACTGCGGAGTACTAATCCCTAACACTGGGTATTGGTTACTGTGGAGTACTAATCCCCTACACAGACTATTAGTCATTGTGGAGTACTTATCCCCTACACTGAGTATTAGCCACCATGAATGTATTATTCACCATGGAGAACTAATTTCTTACACTGAGCATTCATTACTGTTGAGTATTAGTGAATGTGGAGTATGAATCACTTCCAGTGAGTGTTAGTCACAAAAGAATATTAATTGCTTACACTAAGAATTAGTCACCAAGGAGTACTAATCTCTTACACTGAGTATTCATCACCATGGAAAAAATCCCCTACATTGGATATTATTTACCGTGGAGCACTAGTCCCCTATGCGCCCTATAACTGTGTTTTATTCCTTACTTAGAGACCAGTAGTTTGTAAGTATCAAAGCTGATGAGCCAGCTGATGTGTTTGGAGCCAGCTGAACTGAGTGATAAGGACTATGTGTAATTGTAAAGTAGGAAAAGCTTGACTATTGGTTTATTTATTGATTTTATTGTACTTACAGATGGTGTTAAAGGTGCTCCCGAATGTGTATTTAGTGCCATACAGGCTCTCCAAGTCAGTTGCGGCTTTCAATGCAAGTTCATCCTGTGAATCCAGAGTAGAATGAATTTAGTTCTGAACATCTAAATACCATATTTTAGAAACCCCCCCCCCAAGTCTCACCAGCTCTATGTCATCCACACAAGGAATGCTGGTGTCACCGTAGGGGTAGAGCATCATTTGAGAGTAGCTATGGATGGTCAAAAAGGCCTTGAGATTGCCGTGAGACTTGGTGAAATCCACAATGGACCTGACCTCAGGCTCAGAGTAAGCACTTGGTCCACGGTACGTCTCAGAGCAAGGGTTACTACTGGAACCAGCACCTAAAGGGTCAGAGCAATCATCTCAGCCTCGATGATCATCTGTATGACCTGGTTATGTTGCGCAAATTACATGAACTTGTATATGCAGTACATGCTGTACCTCCAAATCCTGTCCCCCAGTTCCTATTAGGGTCGACACCGACACACGAGGAACCAGAGTTTATCCTCCTAGTCTTGCGCCACATGCGGTTCTAAAGACATAAATGTCATGGCTGAATGATATCTCATTGTTATTGTGGAGAAGGTTACAGATTCAATTAAATCTCACTCCAGTGATCAGACCTGCATTAACATAGATTTAAATGACATACAGTAGATTACATTCTGGCTAACCCACACAGACTACAAGGTGACCCACAGAGACCACAAGGTAAGCTCTCCCTGCTGGCCTCACTAATACCACTTCCATCAGCAACCTTGGTTTTCCCCCAGGAGTTCTCCCATCCAGGTACTGGCCACACTCATCCCTGCCTAATTTCAGTGCGAAACCCAGGAAAAAACTGTAGTGTTCATTTGGAAGATTAAAATTCATTCACTTAGCTAATGATTTTCAGACATCTATCAACAAATCTGAATCCACTCTGGACTAGCTAGCTAGATAACCTATTCAGCAAGTTTGCAACATTTACACGTAATCTGATAAACAATTTCGGATTTAATTAAACGTAAGTACACTGTGATTTGAAGTTCTTTACATAAGTGTTTACATTCTCACCTCTCAGTGTTCAGATTGTACTATGGACAGTTAAACAGATAATATTTGTTAAAAATGAAACATGATTGGCTCTTAATGTTCCATGACCTCAAGTTTGCTTCCTGCTGTCCATCACACCACAAGTACAAACACAAAATTTGGATTTTTACCCTGTCCATGTCACAAAGAGTGATTATAATGCCATTCTGTCTCCGTCTCTAGCTCCCATTAACTCCTGATCATAACAGTATTCACTATGTGATTTAGACCTGCTTTAACACTCACAGTGGTGTGGGTATATTCATATCCGTCAGGGTTGGTGACAAGCTCCAGGAAAATATCAAACTTGTCAAGGATGGCGGTAAGAGCGGGATCACGCCCATAATCTGTTGCAATCTACACGAGGAGACATGGATTATTGTTTGGTTGGTGAAAAAAAAGGGAATTCTCCAGGATTCATTTTGGTGAAGGAAAGGATATGATTTATACCTTCTTGGCAAACCAGGTTCCACTTGCCGGTGTGATCCACTCTCTGGCGTGGATTCCAGTGTCGATCCAGATCCCTGGGCGCTTTGTAGCACCGGTGCTAAACTATGTATCGGGGAGGGGGGGGGGGGGGGG
>JAFFST010031805.1:130592-155195 GCA_022414735.1 Noturus placidus
AAGATGAGTGGGCCAAAATTCCTCCAGGACGCTGTAAAAGCCTCATTGCACGTTATCGCAAACGCTTGGTTGCAGTTGTTGCTGCTAAGGGTGGCCCAACCAGTTATTAGGTTTAGGGGGGCAATCACTTTTTCACACAGGGCCATGATGGTTTGGATTTTTTTCCACCTTTAATAATAAACACCTTCATTTACAAATTGCATTTTGTGTTTACTTGTGTTGTCCTTGACTATTGTTTAAATTTTTTTGATGTTCCGAAACACTTAAGTGTGACAAACATGCAAAGGAACAGGAAATGAGGAAGGGGGCAAACACTTTTTCACACCACTGTATAAAATGGCTATAACTCATCGAGTGTCCTAACGGGTACAATTACACAAACTGTGAGGCGAAATGTAGGATATGAACATTTTCCCCCCAACTAACTGGATTTTCATGAACAAAACATTTCTTGTGCCAATGCTGTTGCAAATAGTTTCCGAATAAATTAATCCATATACAATGATAAATGAGGCATGGGGTATAACTATTAATTAGAACCTGCTCTTAAAGCCATGTGTTTGGCTGATTCTGCCAGGATTTATGTTCCTTCATGTTTTTAGAAGTGAAGGCATCTGCTCTGAGAACAGCAGGAGGATGTTTGAACCCTCCAGGCTTTCTACACATCTTCAAAATACTTGGCCTTATATAGACATGGCTATGTCAGGACGGCTCGGTGCGCAGGCTGTGAGTGATCTGTGCTCAAAACAATGGCGGGGGGGGCAATTTGGCAGAAGAAGTGAAAATGACTAAAATATCAAACAGCATGAGAGCAGAACATGATATCATGACATAAATATATAAATGAATAGTCTGTGTGAAAAGATGGAGATAAAACCAGGTTTTTGTTGGATTAGAAATAATCCAAGTCTGGGGTAGGAAATCTGGAGAAGTATGGATTGTGAAGATGCATGTGTCAGACGTGGACGTCCAGAAAAACGGCTGAGAAAAAGTATCAAAATAATAGAATTAAGACAGTTGCCTTCTAAGCAATCTGTTCCATTATTATAGAATGAAACACTGTCATTTACATCTATTAATGAACTACGCATCATGCTTTTTATCCATTTATAGTTACATTTACTGTTGTAGAAGGTCCATTAAACAAATTATTACTTGCGTTATACCAGCTATGATCAGTCGTTCCCTCACCAGCCTCTCTTGAAGTTAATAAGTCAAAAACCATAGCCTGTCATGTTACCGAGAAACAACAATGCGTCCCCTCCTCTGTCCTGAAGATGTCAGAAAACTTAGTTTTCACCCCTTACACTGGAGACTCCTTCCATAAATAACTCCTTACAAAAAACCTCACTATAAAAATTACACATCTTATTATGTGGAGCATCCGTTGTAGAAGTTGCTGAATGTGCTGTTACTATACAAATGATAACGTATTAGAATGAACATGATTTGGAGTAGTATTACTCTCAGAAAATTAATCAACACCGTCTGACCGATCAAAAATGAGAATTAAACAGCGCCGTTGTATAAATGACTTCATAAGTCTTTCTATTTCTCATCAACACATTGTCTTGAATTCCATTAAGTTTGCCCCGAACCCAAACAAAAACTGCTGTCCAAGGATTTGAAGTGTTTAAAGCTGAATTTATGTCTAACGCTAAGCAACTGTGTTGGCAGATGACCCTGGGCCACGAGATAGGAGCCGGAGCAGCGTGTCTGAAATGCAAGGACAAGTGCGAGGGCTTTGAACTTCACTTTTGGAGGTTTGTATATAACTCCAAATTTGTCAAAGGATTTGTCTATTTAACTGGGACTACAAAGCACTTTTGGAAGTCAATCTGGATAAAGCTGTTTGTCATAAATGTAATAAGACACACTGAGCACTGATACATGGTTTTTTATGCACTTGATATCTTTATGATGTGAAGCTTAACTTCTGTTTTCTAACACTGTTGGTTGTCTCTTCACGTTATTACCTTCCCAGGACACCAAACCAGTGGTGTCATGATATTGCAAATCCCCAGATTCAAGTTTTGCTGCTTGTGTTGTTCTAGTCTTAGGGCAGATTCCAGATTCCAGTTTGGCTGTGTAGTCGGTGAAACTGTGGTCAAACGTTATCATTTTTGTTTCCAATGTTAAAAGAACTTTTTGACAGAACTGAGAAAATTGTTCATACTCGTTCATTATTTTAACAGAAAGATTTGTCGAAACTGCAAGTGTGGGCTAGAGGATCATGATGTGCAAATGCAGACGGAAGAGAACGATAAGGTGGGGCGGCTTTTCGAAGACACCAAGTACACGAGCCTCATAGCCAAGCTGAAGAGAGACGGTGTGCCTTCGTACCAAGGCAACCAGCTCACCATAACCATCAGCTCACCTGCTATTGGTACTGCGGTACCTGTTCCAGTGGCTGGTATTGCGGGCACAGTGAGTCCTGCCAATTCCCAAGTTGTCCCCGGCCCCGGTGGCCCGTCCGTCCCCGGTGGCCCGTCCGTCCCCGGTGGCCCGTCCGTCCCCGGCCACGGAGGCCCATCCATCCCTGGAGGCCCGTCCGTCCCCGGCCACGGAGGCCCGTCCGTCCCCAGCCACGGCGGCCCGTATGTCCCCGGCCACGGCGGCCCACCCTCTGTCCCCGGCAAGTGCGCTCCTACTGTCCCCGGCAAGGGTGCTCCCACTGTTGCAGGCCAAGGTTTCCACTCTGTCCCCGGCGCCTCTTTTGCCGCAGGTCACGGTATCCCTTCTGCTGCCCCTCTTGCTCCTGCCGTCACTCCTGCTGCTGTGGCAGCCAAAAAGGATATGGTGAAAGCTGTCACCTACGATTGGGCTCCTCCAGGGGTTGACCAGAAATTGGTAAGGATACTAGCACAACTATGTTTGGTTTTATTACATGCGTTCATCATTTAGATCTATGCCCATTTGAAGAAGCAGCGTTTTTTTTTTGTTGGTTGCAAGTTGCAGGAAAGCCTTGACAAGCAACTGACCCCACCCCTTCAATTGAAACTATGTAGGCCAGTGGCATTAGTGGCTCAGTAGCTTAGGCGCTGGGTTACCGATCAAAAGGTCGGGAGTTCAACACTGCCAAGCTGCCACTATTGAGCCCTTGAACAAGGCCTTTAAGTCTTTCAGCTCCAGGTTTGCTGTTTCACGGCTGACCCCAACTTCCTAAAAAAAATTCCTATTTAAAGGGAGATTTTTGCTGTACTGTAACGTATATGAGAAATAAAGGCTTTCTTTCTTATGAGTTGCATTTACGGAAAGAGCTAAGCAGAACACATTTATGGGCCAGAAAAAAAAAGTTATGCAGAAGACTGAAATTAAGAAATAATCGAGATCCGTTGCATGGAAATATTGTGAATCACAGTATCACATGTGTATCTTTTGGAATAATATGATTTTTATAGGTCTAGGAACACTTTTAAAAATTACCAACTGCACCTTTAATAGCATTACATACCTATTGTAGAGAAATGTCTTTTCACTTTTCAATTTACACTTCAAGCCTGGGTGCTTTTTTTTTTAATTGCTAAAAAATATTTTCCATGATTTAATCATTCATGTTACTTGCTACTCATTGAACATTGTCTCTTTGTTCCTCTTTGACTAATGATCTTATTCCTACTCCAGGCTCTGCGTTACATGGAGCTGCTTCCACCAGAGCGGCGGCCCATAGCAGGCACGCAGGGAGCAGATTATCGCAAGAAGCAGATGGCCAAACAGCTACCAGAGCATGACCAGGATCCAGTGCGGTGCCACGAGCTCTCACCCGGTGAGGTCAAACAAATGCAGCAGTATGTGCGCAAGTACAAGGACGAGGCTCTGGGCATCGGAGACCTGACCCTCCCGGAGGAGATCGGCTCTCATGCAGGATCTCTTCAGAGCCCTGGCACTGGAGCCAAGCCTGGAGCAACTGGGGACCAGGGCATGGCTGCTGTGGGGAAGGTTGGGATCCCAGGTGCAGTAGGGGCTGTAAGCGGGTCCGGTCCTGCTGGCAACTACGTAAGTGCTTTATGTGAAACCTGAAACCAGCATGAGAAAGAGAGGACGTAGTGGCTCTGTTTGAGTCCTGTCATTGAATTAGACAGATTTGAGAAGTTTTGGAAAATGTACACATTATAAAAATAGCCACAAACAGTATAACGGGCGGTTGTGGCGCAGGTGATAGAGTGGGTTGTCCACTAATCGTAGGGTTGGCGGTTCGATTCCCGGCCCGGATGACTCCACATGCCAAGTTGTCCTTGGGCAAGACACTGAACCCTAAGTTGCCCCCGATGGCAAGTTAGCGCCTTGCATGGCAGCTCTGCTACCATTGGGAGGTGTGTGTGAATGGGTAAATGAGACACAGTGTAAAGCGCTTTGGATGGTGCGCCATTTACCATTTATAATGTTACGAGATGCATTGTATCTTACCCAAATTATTAATAATTAGGATTACAATAATAATTTGTGACCAGTGATCATAGATGAACTCATTGTAGATTAAGTTCTGGATGATGGGGTTCAGATTGCTAGAATGGTACATAATACATAATATATATGGGCGGCTGTGGCTCAGTCGGTAGAGCGGCTTGTCCACTAATCCACTAATCGTGGGGTTGGTGGTTCGAATCCCGGTGAACTCTAAGTTGCCCCCAATGGCAAGCTAGCACCTTGCATGGAAGCTCTGCTACCATTGGTGTGTGAGTGTGCTCTCATTTGTAAGTCGCTTTGGATAAAAGTGTCTGCTAAATGAATAAATGGAAATGAGTAAATGTAAATATTAGAATTGCAGAAATTGAGAGTTCCTCGCGGAAGCTTTCGGCAGTTTTTTTTATTTTTTATTTTTTTTTTACTCAAAATGAAAGCAAATACTGATAAAATAAAAACGACTAACAGAAAGATCAGGTTAATGAACTGTTGATAATTAAATTAACTCTAGGCTTTGTTACACGTCATATAATAAACAGAGATGAATCCTCTACACATGAGCGTTAAAGTCAGATAAAAGGGAGACACAGCTGCGTTTAAAAGAACAAAGTTTGTTAGTAATTACAAACCCAATCACTGATTTTCCCATGAGAAGTATGAGAACATCCCTGCATGCCGAGGGAATGTTCTGGAGAAATGGCTTTAAACTTATTGGGGTGCCTAAGTCTGCAAAGTCAGCACAAACCAAACCTTTTGAATAAAATCCCCAAACTAGCTGTTGCTTGGCCATGAAATGTGCTGTGTTCACAATGACTTTCAATTATTCAATTTGCACTGTATATATTATCTTGTATTAAAAAAAAAACGTAAATATGAATCTTTTAGAGAGTTATAAATGCACATTATATGATGTATTTATGACGATAAAATGCAGTAGACTTAAATGAAAATTTTTAAGGCGGTTGCTTAAGGTTTCTTTACCCGTCTTTGCTGTTATACTTTTATTTTCTTCTCATTCCTTAATTTTTTTTATTACTTTTATTTATTTATTTTATTTTTGTTTATTTATTTTTTTTTGGATTGGAATAGAAGATAGCGGATAGCACTGCCTCATACCCACCACCAGATGGAGCCATGTAATGGGGTATTTTCTGATACCTAACGCTCATCTGTGCTGGTGGATTTCTCTGATTTATAATGAGTTCCAGATGAACAATGGGAGGAATGAGAATAAGTTCCTCCAAACACAGATGCTTTAAAATTAAAGCCTTAAAGGTCTTTCATTTGTTGGGCTGCAACTCATGAGCATTTGCATAATTGATTAATCGATTATTTTAAGACTGTATGAAATAGCAGAAATATTTATTTACAAGTATATCTTTTGCAGCATTTAACTTGGTTCGTATGTTCTAAATTTGTATCTGAAGTTGAAGTTCAAGATGGATTTATTTTCATTTGTCATCAGAGTCGCTTGTAATGTTAGGAGCAACATTTCTGACAGTGAGTCCAATGAAAACGTATTATTATTATTATTATTATTATTATTATTGAATTTTGCATTGTTTATTACAAATAGGTGTCTCAAAAGTGTATCGTTTTTCTACATAATCTCCGTTTTTGTTCGATGCAAGTGTCCCTGCGATTAAAGTGTTTCTGGATTGCTTTAGAAATTCTTCCGGTTACATGGTGAGTACGGAGGAGGTGTCAGGTGCTCAAACTGCAGGTTCTTGATAATACACCAGCTGTTTTGACCTGATTGCGTGTCTCTAATTTATGTCGCGCTTTTCATTTGACTCACTGTCGGCAGTTCCCATTCTGAAGACATGAAGATAAGTAGCATGGTGATACAGTTCAATAAATACAGAATATAATCTTCACAATAAGCTATAGAGTAAACACTTGTATATGTATATATTGATCAGGAGATCAGGAGGTCTTGTGTCGATGCCACTGTCTTGCTGTAGCTCTAAAACCTTGGATAAATACGTTTCCCATGTCCTAAGCTCATATCTGTCGTCTCTGTCTGTCAGGCTTGTCATCAATGCCAGCGGGTCATGAACCGTGGCGACCCGGCTGTTTACGCAGAACGTGCCGGCTACGACAAGCTCTGGCACCCGGGATGCTTCGTGTGCTGCACCTGCAACGAGCTGTTAGTGGATATGATCTACTTCTTGAAGAAGGGCAAGCTGTACTGCGGACGGCATTACGGAGACAGCGAGAAGCCCCGATGTGCCGGATGTGACGAGGTGAGAGAAAGAGTCTTCATCTGTTGACCAATCAGAATTGAGAATTCAGCAGCGCTGTGGTGTACCTGTGCTGGTTTGAGTAAAAAGCGACTCACTGAGTGAAAAAAAAAAATAGAAATAAATAAAAAAAAAAACACTTTTTGTTGTGTTCGTTTTATTGTGGCCTGTTTATTCAGGACTTTGTTTTTAAGTTTCTCCATGACGTTGTCTGTGTGTTTCAGCTCATCTTCAGTAACGAGTACACTCAGGCTGAGGGACAGGACTGGCACCTGAAGCACTTCTGCTGCTTCGACTGTGATTGTGTACTGGCTGGAGAAACCTACGTCATGGAGAACAACAAGCCTGTGTGCCAACCATGCTACATAAAGAACCATGCTGTGGTAAAGAGCAAATGCGCACACACACACACACACACACACTTTTTCTAGTTGTTTCTTTCTGTTTTCTGGATCACTATTACACTGATTTGCATCTCCTGCCTGTGTGTGTGTGTGTGTGTGTGTGTGTGTGTGTGTGTGTGTGTGTGTGTGTGTGTGTGTGTGTGTGTGCGCGCACGCACTGGTATTTGACTAACAATCATGTTGTGATATGATGTTTCACTTGCAAATAATACTGGTCCCTTTATGTGCTTTGCAACTTTATTTTGCTAATGCATAATGAATCCAACTTTTAGGATACAAACAATTAGACGTAAAAAACATTTTGGTTTATTCACTTTCAGTAAGCACATTTAAAAAAAAAAAAAAAATTATTTCTCCTTCAGTGTTAAAATAAATAAGTAAATAAATATATAATGTAATTATACTATAGTTTGTATCACAAAAAGTCAATTATCATTGATATATTTTTGTCATATGATCCATATGACACAGAGACGTAGAGGGTCACACACACTCGTTCACACCTAGGAGCAATTTAGAGTCGCCAGTCGCATGTTTTAGGAAAGTTTGAGGAAACCGGAGAACCTGGAAGAAACTCTGAATCGAGATCTGAATCTAAATTGAAGTCTGTAATTTGTTTCATATGAAACACCGCCCATGTTTTCTCCAGAAGAACACAGAGAAGGCTTTGACTTCCTCTTCTTTTTAAAGGTTCTCTTCCAACATCATATCGCCATGACGTTATGTCCACCAATGGTGGGTTTAGAATTCAAATTAGGAATAAAACGCAGCATGTCGTGCTGTTGTATATAATCAACAATGAGGAGTTCCAGGGCGCTACCTCCCAGACGTTGATTATTTTCCTATAACAGCAGTCCTGAAGTGTTTACACCACAGTAATTTGCCAATGATTTACATTTTTAAAAATGTATTTATTAATGAATGACATGTCTTACTTTTATCCGTTTAGAGTTACATTTAATGTTTTGGAACGTCCACAAAACAAATCATCAGTCGTTCCATTCCCTCTTTTTAATTTTTTTTTAAATAATTTTTTGTTCCTTTCCTCTTGAGTTAAGGAGACAAAATAATGCAGCTTGTCATTAGCTTGTTAAAGAGACACCGCAAAGCGTCTGTCCTGAAGATGTCTCGCTGGAGACTCCTTCCATGAATGCTGACAAATACACACCATTTTAAAAATCTGTTTAATATGTGGAGTCCCTGTGAATGAGCCGTTACTATAGAAACGATATTGCATTAGAACGAGTGCATTTAATGTGAACCTGCAGAGTTACAGAAAATGAATAGTCACTTTCTGACCAATCAGAATGCAGAATTCAACAGCACAGTGTGTGTGTGTGTGTGTGTGTGTGTGTTTGCAGCAATGTACGTCGTGTAAGAAGCCGATCGAGCCCGAGGCACAGCGCGTGTCCTACGGAGAGCACCACTGGCATGCCGAGCCTCAGTGTTTTCAGTGCTCGGGTTGCTCCAAGTGCCTCGTGGGTCAGCGCTTCATGGCCCTGCAGGGGAAACTGGTCTGCTCTGTCGAGTGCAAGAAGAAGGTCATGGTGCCGTAGAGTACATCTGCACGACCAAGCCCTCACTTTATAACCACTGTTTCTAACCACTGTTTCAAATTGTTTTCAGCAAGCACTTGTTGTTGTTTTTCTTTTCCTTTCTGGTAATGTAGCTTAATAATAGCGTTCATATTCACACAAGGTCTTCAAAGCCGTGTGTGGTTTTGAATACGGCAGCCTGCAGGTAGGCAGCGGTACAGTAAATGTAAATCAGCTGAGAGAGACAGATTGCCTTTGGTAATGGACCAAGTCTACACACCCCACTCGCACTGTAGAACACACGTCTCCGTCCTGCTGCTGTCCCCGTCCAACCCAGTATTACACCAAATCCGATCTCCCAGATTCGGTCATTTTTTACAAGCAATAAAATCGCACTTTATTTTTTTTATTATTTTTTTTCTCCATTGTCCTAGCTTTGTAATGAAATAAATAATTTGCAAGAAAAATTGCGCAATTGGTCCTCCTTGCTGTCCCTCCTTTTTAAAAATAACTAACTAGCCTATCTTGCTCTATGGGATCAGTGTAGCCTGGTGTAACTCTTGCGATGAGGAGGTTGTTCGTCTTCTTTGTAGATTTGGAGGCAGCAAATCAAGAGAAGTCGAGCTGTCTGTGCAAATCGACTGACTGTATCTGCAGGTAAAGTGAGACGGCACATCAGGAAGATGTAAATACATGTGCTGTTATTTTGGCGATTAAATATTTATTGTTAATTGATTTGTTCGCTAACAAGGCTAAATAAGGTATAAGACATGTCCAAACAATCTTGTTTTTTCCCCTTTTTTTCTGGTTTGCCACCACCTTACAACCTGATTGGTTACAAGGTAAAAAAACATTATTCGAAAGGAATATGAGAAGAAAGAAAGCCGGTGGAGGGAGTGTGATGCTCTGGGAAATGTTCTGCTCGGAAACTTTGGGTCCTGGCATTCATGTGGCTGTTAATTTGACATGTACCACCTACCTAAACGTTTTTGGAGTACAGCTCTTCATGGCAATTGTATTCCCTAATGTCAGTGGCCTCTTTCAGGTTGACAGTGCTGAAAACTTTTTCAGGAACGGTGTGAGGAACATGACCAAGAGCTCAAGGTGTTGACTTGGCTTCCAAATTCTCCAGATCTCAATCCAATCGAGCATCTGTGGGATGTGCTGGACAAACATGTCCGATCCATGAAGGCCCCACCTCGCGACTTAAAGGATCTGCTGTTAACGTCTTGGGCCAGATACCACAGCACACCTTCAGAGGTCTTGTGGAGTCCATGCCTCGACGGGTCAGGGCTGTTTTGGTGGCACAAACGGGACCTACACAATGGTAGGCAGGCGGTTTTAATGTTATGGCGGATCGGTATATTTTATTGCAGGGTTCTCGATGGAACCTTTAAGGATTGCCATAAAAGGACACACTACTGCACAGAACCTTTACAAGGCGCTAGATGGCACTTTTCTCTGTACAAAACAAGCTGAATGTTTTTGGTTACACACACTTTGCATCTTCATGTGACGTTCTCTTCAAAGGGGTTCTTCAAAGGTTTATTGGATGGCTCCAGATGGTTCTACGTGGATCTATTTTATAGAGCTACAGTATAATAAATGCCCTTCATTTATTCATAGACCATGCTGTTGCTGCAGTTTCGGTTCGATCCCTTTTCATTGAGCTAAAGAGAAGCACGCACCTCGTCGTAATGCACTCATGGAAAAAGGCAAGCACAGTATGTTATGTTTTGACATGAATGTGGAAACTCAGACAATTCAAGGAAGCCCGCTTCGAATGAGCTCCTATTGTTTTTTAGTGGCAGCCGGCTGAAGAACGTGACGCCATTTCCTGTCACCTTACCTCTTTGTGTAGAATGCTACTGTAGAGGCTCGCCCTTCAGTCCCAGTCCCCTCAGATCACCCCATGTATTTTAGGGCGGAGTTTTCCAGGAGGGAATTCTTTCCTTCGATGTCACCGATTTGCATGGTGGTTTCCATGCCAAGCACATTTAACACACATACACCAGAACTCGCTCACCCTCCTCAAACGGCTGCTTTGCTCTCCTGCTCCTGCTCCTGCTCTGGCTGCTCTCGGATTAGATGATGTGCTGATTTGCCTGTGGTCAACGAGAACCAGATGCAAAGCGTTTCGGCCGTTTAGTGCAGTGCTAGTGCTGTAGAAAGTTTAGTCAAGGCTCACACACAAACACAGCTGAATTCTGGAAAAATCAATGCGTGTCATTCAAAAGAGTTCCTAAGTTAACAATACAAACAATAATACTAGCATAGTTTGGTATCAATACACTTAGTGTCTTTGGAGAAATGAATTCTGGATTCTGATTGGTCGGAAAGTTAGGTTGGTTGATTCATTTTCTATACCAGCAGCTTGGACAGTAGTGCAGCTGCAAATCCCAGGTTTATATTAAAAAAACTTTACGCTTTAAATACATCCCAATACGTTACTGCAAAACATGTGCAATCATTTACATGGTGAAGTTTTCTGTAAAATGTTTATTTATGTAACATTTATGGAAGGAGTCTCCAGTGTCAGTGATTTGTGGTTACTGTGTAACATGTAACAAGCTGCGTCCCGCCCCCCCACCCCAATGATTATCTTTAAGAAAGACAAAAATGGTTGTAACGATAGTGAATAAGAACTGTTTCTCAGAAGTGCAACAATAAATTTAATTGTAAATGGATAAAAATTGACAATTTCGTTCTTTAATAAAAAAAAAAAAAAAAAAACAACTGTCATCTTTGGACAAATGGCTTTGTTTAAGAGGGTGGTTTAAGAGGAATAAAACACTTTTTGGACTTCAGGGTGGTAACTAACTCCCTTTGTTGATTGTTTTCTGTAAACAGCATGCCATGTTTTGTTTTATTCCTCACTTAACAGGCTGTTAACAGGGATCGGGGTTTACCTTCTGACCCCTGATCGCTATCTGCCCCAGCAGTAGTAACTGATCCTTGCTTGCACATATAAGTGGAGTACAGAAACAAAGACGGGAAGGTAGAACGTCAGCCTCTCCTGTTACCATTGCATACTTTCCCTAATTAATCATCACTGTGTGCATGTTTGTGTGCACACACACACACACACACACACACACACACACATATATACAGTGTGTGTATGTGTATATATATATATATATATATATATATATATATATATATATATGCGCAGATAATTCTACTGTGGTTCTGTAGGAAAGAACATGGAAGCAACAAAAAGTAGATAGATAGATAGATAGATAGATAGATAGATAGATAGATAGATAGATAGACTTCTTACACTTTTAGAGATTTTTTTTAAAAAATCTAGTGCTCTTACAGTCCTTTGTTTTGTCCCACTTTATTGAAAAATCCTAGAAGTTTTGTTTTGTCCAAAGGTTCTAAGTAGAACTTCTTAACCAAGCAAGAACCCCACAAATCTCTCAAGGAACCTTTAAAAAAAAAAAAAAAAAAAGTGGTACCCCTGCCTTTAGGGGGGTTTACACTTACCTTAAATATATATATTTTTTCAATTACAAGTTAAACCTAGCACTCTGAGTGCTTTGTCCCTGTAGGAGAAAAAATCAATTAAGGTGTATTTGTACAGCACTTTTAACAATGGAAATTTTCCCAAAGCAGCTTTATAGAAATAGTTAAATTCAGGATATAGATTCTAAATGTATGAATTTATCCCTAATGAGCAAGCCTGAGGCGACAGTGGCAACGAAAACCTCCCTGAGGTCTTCCACTGTAAGGAAGAAACATTGAGAGGAACCAAACTCAAAAGAGAATCCATCCTCAATGGAGTAACAACAGATAGTGTGATTATAAATAAATAAATCCCTTCTATAAATGTGCTAATACTACTTGGTCAAATAGTGCAGTTGTGTAACCAGGAAAATTCATTATAGCTTTTACATGAAGTCTGTTTTGTTGAACTTCTCCACTGTGAACTGATGGAGACTTGAGTGCAAAACCGTTTGTGGTAATTGCAGTACTAAAGGTATAATAGAAATTGTAGTCAATAGAAATTAGAGTCACATGACTATAAACCTTCAATCGCCTGATCAAGTTCTTTGGGATCAGATGGTGATCCAATCATAGTTAATATCTCTGGGAGGTTATTAATAAAACTCATGTGCAGTAGCTGACGTGAATGTATGTTTGACGCTGTAGCTTGGCAAGATGCATATACTATGATCAATACGCAATTTAAACGAGATGAGATAATAGTCGCAGTTAGCTTCAGACTGCAGAATTGACTATAATTTCTATATTTAATCCATATTTTAGTAACAGGTCAAGAGTGTGGCCACCACTATGAGTGGGTCCTATTATGTTCTCATTGACTCGTACTGAGTCTAGAATAGACACAAGTGCTGTTCTCAGAGGGTCTTCCGGGTTATCAAAATGAATATTAAAGTTGGCAACAATCTATGCTTTGTCTAGAGAAACAACCAGGTTCGAGATCAAATCTGCAAACTCACCAAGGAAATCAGAATATGGACCCGGGGTTCTGTAAATAACAAGTATTGGAATTGACTTGGTTAATTAGGATAGTAAAACAAACTTTCTGAAAATTTCAAATTTTTTTTCTTTAGCTTGGGGAACTGGCACCGTCTCAATATTGTGGAACCTAGTTGACGACTCCTAGAACCGTAGAATCCTACAACAGTGGATTTCCTCTTATTAATAGGTTGAAGAAACCCTTGAGGAAAGGAACCCTTTCTTTTTTTTTTAGAGTGTTACCCTTCAACCTTCTCCTCATGCATCTTTTACTTTTGCAAATGCATTCCTTGGAAAAGATTTAAACCTCTTTCATTTATGGAACACTGAAAGGTTATTTGTATGATATTTTTCACAAGATAAGAACCCTTAACTACAAAAAGAACCATCGAGGAACCATTTTTGTCCCTGAGAGTGCATTTTTACACCAGTATTTCTGTAGGGGGCGATCTTCCATACTTATAAACAAATTGAAGGCAAGTTTTTTTTGTAATCAACACAGTTGAGCAGCTGCTGTGTTCAGGACATGCTCAAGGGAGGAACATGTGGAGAAACGCCTGCAAAAGGAGAAAAACAGGTGAGGAAATGGGCGTGGTGTGGGCTGAGGAATAAACATCAGCTGGAACCCGACTCAGCCTCCAGGTTCCTGATTCATGAAAGTCACTCAGTAGCTTGCTGTTTAATAAAGACTCCCATTAGAAACCCTCTCAGACATTTTCTCTGTTCTTCAACCCCCCCCCAGGCCTGAAAGAATGTCTATGGTCTGTCATGCGGTTAGTAAAAACAGGTCTGTGGAGCTTTGGGGATTCCACGTTTTACGATACTGACACCTCACACGTCTCATAATTCATATTTTCCTTTTATTACAGGTCAATATGATTTTTTTTTTTTTTTTGCACGTGACACGTGCTGCGCGTGTTTCTCTCGATCAGAAGCTCTGTGTTTATGTGAAGATTTTAGGGAATGACTCACTTGAGGTTGTGTTTAATGGTCTGGGCCTGGGGGAAAGCAGACACTGGCACTGTGCAGAACCCTTCTTTACATAATAGCTGCAATTCCTTTCCTCTGACTGACATTCAGTCCATACACTCGTCTTCTACACTCGTCTTCTACACTCGTCCTCTACACTCCTCTTCTACACTCCTCTTTTATCTCTTTTATTCTCTGTCTTTCTCTCTCTCTCCTTCTCATTGTGTCTGTCTCTCTTGCCTTCTCTTTCACTCTCTCCATCTCTTTCAGCCTCTCTTCTTGTCTCCTTCTTCCTTTCTGATCCCCCTTCTCTTTGTGTCTCCGTCTCTCTCGTTCTTTCTGTCTCCCTTGTTTTCTCTTTCACTCTCTCCATTTCTTTCTGTCTCTCTCTCACTCCTTCTCTATCTATCTCCTGCTGTCTCTCTTTCTCACTGTTCTTGTCTCTCTTCTCTTCTCTGTCTCTCTTTCCTTTTCTTTCTGTCTCTGTCTCCTTTGCTCACAGTTCTCTTTCTTTCTCTCTCTCTGCTTCTATCCTTCTCTTACTCTCTCTCTCTCCTTTCTCTGGTTCATTACATATCTCTCTCTCTTTCTCTCTCTCTCTCTCTCTCTCTCTCAGGGATGAGCCACACCCTGCTGCAGAGATACCTGTCTCAGTACGTGGTTTAGGATTCATAGCTCATGCGGTTTCCAGATTCTTTAAAAATGACTGGAAAAGCAGTGGGAGTTTAAAAAATATCTCTTATCAGCAGGGAGGTTTGCACAGAGGAGAAACTAGGGAGGAATAATACCCTCTGTGTCATGCTGTTAAAGGAAAATAATCAACTACAGGGTGTGACCCTCCATAAAGTTGATTATTTTCCAATAACTGCATGTCCTGAACTTTTAAATTAATCTGATACTACAGCAATCAGAGTTCTGTAGGAAATCTTTAAATCTGAATAAAAACATAAAATGTGTCAGAATGAAATAGAAGCAATAGAAATCGGTATGAATTTTTCATCCGCACACAGACATGTCATAAATCCACAGGTTTTGACAGGTGAGATAGTGTAAATTAATGACTGACACTCCCCTTTACATCCCCTGGCATTTGGGAGCGACTGATAAAATGCACAAAAAATCTCACCAACCATTTTAAAGATATGAACTTTTCTCATAACAGTTCAGGTCAGGAAGAGATTCAACTCTGAATCAGCTCACTTGCAGGAAGTGAATCAAAGATGCAATTTGTTGTTGTTGTCGTTGTATTTTCTAAACAGAACCTGCTAAACTGAGCCTCCTGCTGAAAAACCAAAACAAAACAATATAAACCCTTTTAGAATTTGTAATGGTTTTTATGGTTGTAATGGAAATTGTAAGGGTTTTAATGGAAACTGTAATGGTCCCTGTGGGTCTCTACGGGTAATTTGTTGACTTATATTGGTGGCATGTTACGTCTAGTCACTACCATTAAGGACCAGTACTGGAAATGGTTTTAATGGCTAGCTGATGGTTTGTAATGGTATTTGCAGAGGAAATTACTTGAATTTCTGTGATGGTTTCTATTGTTTTTTTTTTTTTTCCCAGCAAGGACAGAGCTGTAGCACGCAAAAATGTCTGGATATTTGGACACATGTTTTAAATTATTTTTTTTATATAATTATCGAATTGTTCATTTAGCTCCATCAGCCTCTTTGCTCTTTGTGCTTGGTGACTTTTTTCAAATTCCTATACACCTTTTTTTTGTCACCGTATTTCTGACCAATGAATGAACAGGGAAGTTTTATGAGGATGTTTTCAGCTTTCACATTTTTTTTTTACCTGCAGATTGAAACTGAACCAAACCAAACAGCAAATCAAATTCGCTGTGATTCAGACTCGACAAGCAGACTAACAGGTTCATGCAGAAAAAAAAACAACAACGCAAGGTTCGGGTCTGTCCTGGCGACCTTCTGAGCCTCTGCGAGTTCCGCCAGAACACCAGGGTCCAAGTGATTAAGATGTAAAAATGATGGCTCTAGAAGAAATTAATACATTATTTTTCATGAAACTGCAAGCCTCGCTGCTTCTCAGCACCTTGCTCACACTGCCTGCTCTGTTTAACAAGGGTGTCTTACAGTTTCCACTTCCTGCCATTGTACACCGTCCTGTTTCCTATCTCTCCATGCTGGAAGGAGTGGGTCACGTCCAAATGTACGTTGCATTTTTCAAAGGTACGGACCTTTGAAAAATGCTCCGAAATGGAAATAAATACACTCATCAGTCATCGAGAAACCGTTGTCCTGTAATCCATAACACACCTACAACACTCAGTACACTGTACTGGTATGTGTGTGTGTGTGTGTGTGTGTGTAGTATTCTTATTCCACTGCTAATACAGAGAGTCTCAGAGCCTCAATCCCTCACTTTTCACAGACGTGACCAGCAGAAGGGAAGCAAACAAACACCAAACTGTGTGATGTTCCATGAATAAACAGATTCCCTCACTACCTTAGCATGTGTGTGTGTGTGTGTGTGTGTGTGTGTGTGTGTGTAGAGTGCTCTGCCAGGACAGCCTTCTACACTGGCAGCAGATGTAGAAACGTGGAGGGAATATACTGCTTTATGCATTGCGTCCACTCGATTAAGAAAGCATTCACGTTTCCTTCATTCATTTATCTTTAGTAAACGCTTTATCCTGCTTAGACTCCATAGCACCAAGCCACACCCCTAATTCTTAGAATTCTTAGACAAATGAACAAAATACTATGTAATTTACTTGTTGTTTTTCTTTTTCTTTTGTTCGACTGCTCCATCTGACTTTAATCAGAGTGAAGTCTGTTTGAGCCACTCACAGAGTTGTGGTGCTCATTACAAATAACTACACCAGTAATTCTCTGGGGAAGGAATTTGAGCCACTTATTAGCAACTTTTAATGCATCAGTGGCCTTTCTCTTTAGACCAAGTACAAGTATGAATACCTGTAGTTTTACTGATGTGGAAATGAGTAACCGCTGTAGTATTAATCAATCTGGGATGTCATTGTGGACCATGTCTGATGATATGTAAGAATATTTAACTATGTGATCAAAAAAGTCCCAAACAGTAAATGATAGTAAATGATAACGAATTGCAAGTAAGAACTAAAGTTGTGAGTGCTCATGTAGAGTGCAAATGTCTCACATGTTGTTAGTGTGAAAGTAGGGTTAAGGTGTGTACAGATCCTAGATCTTATTTTGAAAGTCTAAGAGTACCCTGTATAATGTAAAAAAAAAAAAAAAAAAGCCTTTTTACACCTTACCATTACACCTATTGAGGGTGCACAGTGGCTAAGTGATTATTAAGTTTGCCTCGCAGCCCCGGGGTTGGGGGTTTGATTCCTGAGTTACTACATGTGCTTTGGGGGTTTCCTCCGGGTACTCCAGTTTCCTCCCCCAGTCCGAAAACATGCGCTGTAGGCATTTCCCAATTTTCCCTAATGCGTGAATGGTTATGCAATTGTGCCTTGCGATGGGTTGGCACCCCGTCCAAAGTGTCCTGAATTCAAGGATGTACGCACCCTGGAGGTAGATTAAGGAGAGGTGGACGGTCAATACTATCCATCTTACCCCCCCTTCCCTTTTTTTTTTCTTTGATTCTGTATGGATTTATGAAAATAATACGAAACGTATGTAATTGAATTACTTGTGCATGAATCATAAATAAATGAATCATATGTAAACATTCCTGGGCGGGGTGGGAGGGGCTGTTATTGGGGTAAAAAATATTGATTCTGTATTGATATATTTTGTTGTACTCTGAAAAGTTTATGAGAATCAATAAAAAATATAAATCCAAAGTGTCCTGAGTTCAATGGGATAGGCTCCAGGCTCCCTGCAATCCTGTGAAAGAGAAGTGGTACAGAAAATGGATGGATGGATTTTCATTTAGACCTTAAAAGTACTCGCTACAAATCTTGAAGGTCTGTTCTTCTTTAATCCAGCCAATTATTGTACACTATACCTGTGTAGCATGTATTTGTTTAGCATCCAGTCAGCTTCATCAATGTCATCTGTGGTGACCTTCTCATGCAACACAATGCATTTAGTGCTACAGCTGTCCATAGATCTGACGATGGACAATAAACCAGACTGTAGTCATGAACCTGAGGATGAGTGCCCTAGCCCTACCTCTGTAAAAGTCATATTAAATGAGGTGTTTCCTTTACCTCCCTCGAAGTCGTGAGCTCTATCTAATTAAAAAAATAATAATAATTTGGAGGGTTTTTTAGTTCAGTTTTGCTAATTTGCTAACATTAACTAGTTATATTTACATAGCTAGCTTGTTTTCTTTGCTTAGCATCAATTCCAGTACCTAACATAACTGGTTCGGCAGAAGGATGAAAATCTAGCTAACAGTCAATATTACAATCTCACAGAGAGTGAATCATATTTTCAATCAAAATGGTGGCTTGTCTGTAAAATGCAAATCAATACATTTACTATTTAGTACATGAGACTTTTGACATTTTTGTCTGGATACCTCAACTTCTAATAAGATTTTTAGACATGATCAGTCTTTTTGTGCCTGGCTTACGATGCTTGAATAGCCGCACAAACCTGATTGAGTGTTTACCCCATGACTGAGACCGAAGGCTGCAGGGTCATCACAAGTCCAACTGCGACTTAGGACAGGCAAGTGAACGTTTGACCATTTCACACACGCATATTCCACTCACTTTCTCTTCTGAAAAGGCAAAACAGATGAGCGGAAAAAAGACAGGGAGGTGCGATATGGCTGGGAAAGTGTAGCGTCCAGATCGGAGCCAGGAATATCTGGACAACTCCTGACCTTCAGGGCCTTGTTCATTCGCAGAGAGGTGATACCGCATTGATCTCAGCGACAGATTGAGCGAGTACCAACAGGGGAAAGGAGCATCCTGGATGGATTCCCTACTTTTTGCATTCCAGAGGAACGTTAATGCACTTCCTCCCACACCGTGAAGTGAGCCACGGCAAAAGAATACCAGGGAGCAGGCTTATCAGCAGCAGTTACTGAAACACTGCTCCCTTGAAAAGAGTCTTAACTTAAAAGTGTGTGTGTGAATCTCAGAGATGCACTTGTTCTTCTATACACATCACCGACAGACTGAAATCGCTGCCTCACTCATTCACTGTTTACTATACAGGGACAGAAACTGAACCAAATTCAGACATTGAGGACACTACTTGAAAGTGTAGTCTATTAAAAGTCTCCATAATGTATTTCCTTCTGAAACCAAGAATCCAAACAAACCTGACAGTAGTTTAGTGAACGAGCTAAATATGGACAATGGCGAAGATTTGAATGAGACAGCTGTGGAAGAAGCCAAGCGCCAGCGCTGCCGATGATGATGGAGAACCATAGGATAGTCACCAGGAGACATCTGACGTGTCTGAGTGATAGATAAAATGACATTACTGATTATTACAAATGGAGACGGGCTAGAGAAAGAATTCTTCATCAGTCTGAGGTAGCAACACCTCGCACAAACTCCACCGACTTCCGAATGAATAAACAGCCACAAACACACTGATGAACCATGTTCACTGTTAATGAGCGCCTACTATAAGTCAAGCCACGCCCCCGGGGGTGGGTCACATACATTCTAGAGAGCATTTAATTGGATGAACACAAGATTCAAATACAGATTGAGTCATCAAAAATGTTCCAGGAAGTACCGAAGTATAAAATGAAAACTAGAATGTCGCCAAAACATTTTTTTTGTTTAGCTAGATCTTCTTGGTGTCCATAATACTAACGTACTCAAACTGTGCTGCTATGCGGAGGCAAGGAAACCTTTCTTAAATTCAACATGCTTTCCATAGCACGACTAAAAATAAATCTAAATAGACCTGAAAAGCATTAGACATACCAAGACAGCCTTGCATTTTTATCCCTGAATTGTCTATATCACTCTCCTCTCCACTCCACTAATAGCTGGTGTTTGGTGGGAGTTCTGGTGCACTACGGTTACCGTCGCGTCATCCAGGTGGGTGCTACACACTGGTGGTGGTTGAGGAGGTTTCCCTCCATACATTGTAAAACACTTTGTGTGCCTAGAAAGATGCTATATAAATCTAAGGAAGTAATTATTATCCTGCAATTTAAGACCAAGATTCAGACCAGATCCTTTCTTTAATCATTCATTATAATTGATATATTTATAAAACTGCCATCCAAAGCATGAGCATGAGAGCAGGATTGCAGCTGGCAGAGCTCTACTTCACTCTCTGTTCATGCTTGTTGGAGGAATTCATCTCCTGGAAGTGAATGCTAGTATTTGTGCCATCGACATTTCTGCCTTCCGGCCAAGTCTGGAGAACAATAAGATCCTTTGGGCTTCTGTGGAACAGGTGTGTGAGGTCTGCTGTTGGGTTTTTTCCTCCTTGTGACTCAGGTGAAGTGATAAGCCCTTGTGCACTTAAGTGTTTTTGTAATGATGAGGACTGATGAGGTCCTGTGTGTGGTTGATGGATGCTGCTTGGCTCAGAAAGTAAGTAAGTGAGAAATTTGGTCTTGATGTGTTGCATACGGGTTGGATGAGCAACATGGAGCAGCAGGTTCTTCACATGTGCTTTCGCATGTCCTTCCTGTGTCCATGTCGGTTTACTCCATGTTCTCTGCTTTTCTAAAAACGGTGGATTGGCATTTCTAAATTGCCTGTAAGTGTGAATGCGTGTGTGCATGGAACATGTCATGCATATGATGGCATCCCATTCATTAAACAATATATTCCTACCTCACACTAAGTGTTCCTGGAATGAGATCCCCGCCACCCTGAACAAGATCAAGCAGTTCCTGAACAAACAGTTACCAAGAGAGAGATCCAGGATCTCTATTTCTATCTGTTTACCCGTATTCATATGATCACCTTTCATGCTTTTTCTGTAACTATTGACCATGGGGTGTGTTTCTCACAATACACTGCTTTATTTTACAAGCTAATGCATGCATATCTCGGAATGTCATCTCGTCCATGGAAATACTTGCTAACAAAATTCCTTGTAATGTTTTCCAAAGGTATGCTTGCAAGTCCACAGTGCTCCAGTCTCCAGTCATAAATTTACCAGGTTAACAATGTCACCAGCGAGTGCCTTTATATTATCACTGCAAGTGTAACAGCGCTTGGATCGTAGGTCTGCAACAGATAGTCTGAATGTCGTTTCTGAAATTTTTTTGAGAGTTACAGTCAGTCCGTACATCCATACCGGATTTCGCAAAGATTATTTGTGATTGTTGCGGCCAAAAATACTTGATTTATACAATTTGAGGATTTTTTTGTGGAAAACTACTTGAATTAGCAAACTTGAAATTGCAGGAAATTGTTTTGCACGGTTTCACAGTGATGACCTTTTAGCTATACTTGTGTTCCATGCACGTGAATTAAAGGGGCTTTGGCTGCAGGCATGTTGTGATGATGTCACATGATGGGTCTTGGCAAAAATCTGCAGAAAATCTGCGTTAATTGTAAAAAATCGCAAGCTCCTCTAAATATTGTGGAATTTTCTGGATTTTTGCGTTTATTTCTGCGATCGCAACATCCTAGAAGGACTGCACAACATAATGAAATACAGAACAATAAACAAAGCATGGAAACCTTTCATAACAGCATAAGGATTAAAAAACTAAAGCAACCAAAATCTTGTGCTGAAACATACTAAATGTTACAGTCCCTCTTGTTTGTAATTTAAATTGGTTATTGGTATTGGGAACAGGAAGCACTCCTGAGATTAGTCTTAGACAAGAAAATAACAAGATGTTGTCTTGTTAGGTTGTTCCTCAAGTTTTTGTTTATTATTGAAAAATGTAAATGCCAAAAATTACATGTGATATACAACAGTCATGCTTTATTAACTCATAATTTTGAGATTAATCCTTGTAATATTTTCTCATCCGGCACACGGTAGCTTATTGGTTAGCACGTTGGCCTCACACCTCCAGGGTCGGGGGTTTGATTCCCACCGTGGCCATGTGTGTGCAGAGTTTGCATGTTCTCCCCGTACTGCGGGGGTTTCCTCCGGGTACTCCGGTTTCCTCCCCCAGTCCAAAAACATGCATGGTATTCTGATTGGCATGTCTAAAGTGTCCGTATTGTATAAATGGGTGTGTGAGTGTGTATGTGAGTGTGCCCTGTCCAGAGTGTACCCCGCGCTGTGCCCGATGCTCCCTGAGATAGGCGCCAGGTTTCCCCGTGACCCTGAAAAAGATAAAGTGGTAAAGAAGATGGATGGATTTTCTCATACCTTGCAGAAAATGGACTGAAAGAATTGATGCACTTGTGTATGGATGAAATAAAGTGTATTTAGAGAAAACAAACATGTTACAATTGTTTCAGTGCTTATTTTTTAATTTAATTTTATTTTAAAGACAGTAATAGCTGCTAGTTAAGCTCTCTGAACTCTGACTTTCAATGTCTTTGCAGATTTGTGCAATTCCTTACTTTCACAAAAGACCTTTAAACATCCCTGGAATGTTCTAGACTTAATTACTTTGTGGTATATGCTTAGAGTTAGAGGGGTTTTTGCATGTTGCTACATTTCTACATTTCATAGCTATGTCTTTATTTCCCCCCTCGGTGCGTTTGTCTTTATGAGTTTAGGCTGAAGCCAGTGCTGTTATGACACTCCATGTCCTTGTGCGATTGAGAAAAACCTGTTCATCTTAATCTGTCAATGGAAAAACATGACACTGCAACTCTTACATTTCTGTCATTCTGAATGCGTGACCTAATGCAAACACTCTGCCTAACTGTCTCCTGTCTAAATAATCAGTGATGTCAAATTAAACAATAAGATAATGATATCAAATTTGTTCGACTGTCAGATTCTTGGCTGTGGTACATCAGGGCTGCTTTTTTATTTGTTCACGATTACGAGGCGAATATTACCTAGCTTTCATTCAAGAGTCCGAAACTTTTTTCATTATTTCCAAGAAGGAAAAAGGGGTTTGATTAAATTCCACACAGGCAATCAACATTACTCTCTATTAACTGTTTCTAATGAAATACTTCTTTTTCCTCTCAAAAGAGTTTGAAATGTTTTTCAAAAAGAAACCAAATGTTATGGGTGGCTGTGGCTCAGTCGGTAGAACGGGTTGTCCACTAATCCACTAATCGTAGGGTTGGCGATTCGATTCCCAGCCCGGATGACGCTACATGCCGAAGTGTCCTTGGGCAAGACACTGAACCCTAAAGTTGGCCCCGATGGCAAGCTAGCACTGCAGCTTGGCAGCTCTGCTACCATTGGTGTGTGACTGTGTGTGAATGGGTGAATGATACACAGTGTAAAGCGCTTTGGATAAAAGCGCTATATAAGTGCAGACCATTTACCATTTACAAAAGTGGGCGGGGCTTCTGAGGCTAGGACTAAAGCAAATGTAACCTACTGAAATGTTATTGTATCATGCTAACATTCAGAAAGCAAGCAACAAACGTTCTCCTTTTACTATTATAAATGATCTCTGCCAGACCTTTTCAAACCATTTCCATTTCAGAATCAGTATCTTAGCTACTGAGGTTATCATCATAACATCAGAGAAAAGAGAAAAAGACTGCCTGTTCTCTCCTACGGAATTTTTGAGACCCCTGCTTAATAAACCTCACAAAGTAAAAATGAAAAGCTTTAAAATAATATTTGCTTAATCAGAATAATAAACACTAAAATGGTTCGGCAGTCATGCCTCAACACTGCCTCAGACTTGAGTCCTCTTGTTACAGATGTGTGTTACGTATGTGAATAAAAGATCTAGTGAACAATTGTCAGATACAGGTGAGAAAAATAGGAATGTTTTTGGTTCCAGTGTTTTGCTATGGGTGCTATGGTGACGTCGAATTTGTGTATTGTGATGTGGTTCCACCACACCTGCCTAGTCTTGCTTTAATCAAATTGGATTTGAGCCACTGTTTTTGCAATATCCCAGTCTGTCTGAGTGTCCTATTAACAACATACCCGTGTCTCGCTTTACCACCACAACTCAAACTATAAACAGAACCATTCATCTATAAACACAAAAGAAGTCACTAAATCATGGTCATTTATCACTGTTTATTATTATTATTATTATTATTATTATTATTATTATTATTATTATTATTATTATTATTATTATTATTAGTAGTAGTAGTAGTAGTAGTAGTAGTAGTAGTAGTAGTAATAGTAGTAGTAGTAGTAGTGGTGGAGGTGGTAATTCTGATAGTAGTAGTAGTAGTAGTAGTATAAGTAGTAGTAGTAGTAGTAGTAGTGGTGGAGGTGGTAATTCTGATAATAGTAGTAGTAGTATAAGTAGTAGTAGTAATAGTAGTAGTAGTAGTAGTAGTAGTAGTAGTAGTAGTAGTAATAGTAGTAGTAGTAGTAATAGTAGTAGTAGTAGTAGTGGTGGAGGTGGTAATTCTGATAATAGTAGTAGTAATAGTAGTAGCAGTAGTAGTAGTAGTAATAGTAGTAGTAGTAGTAGTAGTAGTAATAATAATAGTAGTAGTAGTAGTAGTAATAGTAGTAGTAGTAGTAGTAGTAGTAGTAGTAGTAGTAGTAGTAGTAGTAATAATAGTAGTAGTAGTAGTAGTAGTAGTAGTAGTAGTAGTAG
>JAFFST010031881.1:0-5000 GCA_022414735.1 Noturus placidus
AAAAGACAGCACACACACACACACATACACACACACACACACACACACACACACACACACACACACACACACACACACACACACACACACACACACACACACACACACACACACACACACACACACACACACACACATACACACACACACACACACTCACAGACATGTGAACAACATGACAAAGCAACATCTCCACACCTGCAGCCTTTAAGAATGCTAAAGAAAGACAGGTATATTAGTAAAAGGAGTTCGAGTGCAGTGAGAATGTTCCGGTTATTATTCTAAACATGACCTTTACTTAGAAAGAGAAACTCTGTTCTAGATTTCTGCATAGAACCTTTAATGGTTCTCCTGAGGTGCAGAAATCCCATCACACACCATTTCTCTCCGTCCTGCCTCTCTGTGCTGGGAAATAAAGATCTATAAACCGCTGTCATAATCTTATAGTTTAGACTCTCACAATGTTCCATTCATCAGTATTCCAGATGTGTTTGTTTGCTGCCAGTTTATTTTTTTGTTTATTTGTTTATTTGTTTGTTTGTTTAACCTTTAGGTACATTTATTGAGAAATAAAAGCTCGGCCTCAGCATGACTTTTTCGGTTACGTGCTGTGCAGCATTCACTGTCACCTCACAAGTGTTTGTGACCTCCTACCTACTCATCACACACACACACACACACACACACACACACACACACACACACACACACACTCACACACACACACACACACACACACACACACACACACACACACACACACATACACACACATGTGCACACACACACACGCACTCACACAGACGCATGCACACACACATACACTCACACACACACTCACATGCAGATGCTCTCTACATGGCCTGATTCAGTCTAGTCCCTCTTACAATGAATTTTAAGTTGCGGTAATTATCGAGGAGAGAGAGAGAGAGAGAGAGAGAGAGAGAGAGAGAGAGAGAGAGAGAGAGAGAGAGAGAGAGAGTGAGAGAGAGAGATAGTGAGAGAGAGAGAGAGAGACAGACAGAGAGAGAGAGACAGACAGAGAGAGAGAGACAGAGAGAGAGAGAGAGTGAGAGAGAGAGAGAGACAGAGAGAGAGAGACAGACAGAGAGAGAGAGACAGACAGAGAGAGAGATAGAGTGAGAGAGAGAGAGAGAGAGAGAGAGAGAGAGAGAGAGAGGAGAGAGAGAGAGAGAGAGAGAGAGAGAGAGAGAGAGACAGAGAGAAAGAGTGAGAGAGAGAGAGGAGATAGAGTGTGTGAGAGAGAGAGATAGAGCAAGAGAGGAGACAGACAGAGAGAGAGAGTGAGAGAGACAGACAGAGAGAGAGAGTGAAAGAGAGAGAGACAGAGAGAGAGAGAGAGAGACAGACAGAGAAAGAGACAGACAGACAGAGAGAGAGAGACAGACAGAGAGAGAGAGACAGAGAGAGTGAGAGAGAGAGAGAGACAGAGAGAGAGAGACAGACAGAGAGAGAGAGAGAGACAGAGAGAGAGAGAGAGAGAGAGATAGTGAGAGAGAGAGAGAGGAGAGAGAGAGTGAGAGAGAGAGAGAGAGAGAGACAGAGAGAGAGAGAGAGAGAGAGAGAGAGAGAGACAGAGAGAGAGAGAGAGAGTGAGAGAGAGAGAGTGAGAGACAGAGAGAGACAGAGAGAGAGAGACAGACAGAGATAGAGTGAGAGAGAGAGAGACAGACAGAGAGAGAGAGTGAGAGAGAGAGAGTGAGAGACAGAGAGAGACAGAGAGAGAGAGACAGACAGAGAGAGAGATAGAGTGAGAGAGTGAGAGAGAGAGAGAGAGAGAGAGAGAGAGTGAGAGAGAGAGATAGTGAGAGAGAGAAGAGGAGGTGACCTGAGCTCTGATATTAGTCATGGTAAGAGAAGCATGCAGTCGCTGGAGCATTTCCGGAGCTGAGGAGAAGAACGCAGCGAGTGTGTAATGTGTCGGGTGTTAAAGTCAGAGATGTGGATTATCATGCTGTAAATAATCCCTTCATCAGCAGCACACTTCTCCTCCTCCTCTTTCTGCATGTGAGATGTGAGACAGGAACGTGACTGTGTTGATGTTTTCCTCGCCGTCGCCGCTCCACTGTTGCTATGACTCTTGCATTATGGTGACGGTGTGATTGTGACTGTTAGCTTAGCAGTGCTAATGACCGCGTGGTCTTCCTCACAGAGAAGTGCTGGACCCTCAGACATGCTGGTACAGGACGGAGGATGTGGAGCTAACACAGTGAGTCCAGAGAGCAGAACCGGAGTGTGCAGCATCTCAGCAGAACCGGGATCATCAGGCAACACTTCATACGAATCCTGTTCTCTCGGGGTTAATCAGAGCGGAGGAACAGCGGCCGAGGGACAGGAACACACGCCGGCACGGCAGGTAACAACACCACCTGAGGTGTAAAGCAATAGCAGGAACCACTTTACTGCTCTAGTGCAAACCTGTGGGCTGAATAATCATAATAATAATAAAAATCAATAATAATAATCATAATAATAATAATCATAATAATAATCTAATAATAACCATAACAATAATAATCATAATAATAATAATCATAATAATAATAATAATAATAATAATAATAATAATAATAATAATAATCATAATACTAATAATAACCACAATAATAATAATAATAATCATACTAATAATCATAATAATAATAATCATAATAATAATAATATGAATAATAATAACAATAATAATAATAACCATAATAATAATAATAATAATAATAATAATCATCATAATAATAATAATAATAATAATAATCATCATCATCATAATAATCGTAATAATAATAAAATATTACATGTCTATTATTTGTAGTATTTATGAAAACTAAAATATGGTATAATATTTATGTAAAATTTATTTAAAAGGACAAAAAAAGGAAATAGATCTAATGTGATGTAGTGATGGGTGGAGTTAATCAAACTATACATTTGCATTTTTATAATATTTGACATTAGGTTGTACATGGAGATTTTTATCTATTTACAAAATAAAGTTTGTTTTTTTTATTTCTAATTTTTTAATTGTTATATATATTTACATGAATGTATTTTTATATTTTCTATTATTAATACTGAGTATTTAAATGAGAAATATTTTATCATTTTTAAAAGTATTTAAAAGTAGCATCATGTCAGACCAGAACCCTCCCGAATGTTCGAAACATTTAACCTGTAAATAATAATGACAAATGCTTCCTGCAAATGGTGAAAAAAATAATATATAAACATCAATTAATCGTGTACGGTTGTGTATTTATAATTAAAATAAAATTAATCGTGTACTGTTGAGTATTTATAATTAAAATAAAATTAATCGTGTACTGTTGTGTATTTATAATTAAAATAAAATTAATCGTGTACGGTTGAGGCGTTTCTCTACATTTCAGTCTGCATCTTAGGCATTATGGTCTGCTTTGCGTTTCTTTTGCTCTTGCAGCGTTTTCAACACAGATACGTTTGGTTTTTTGCGTCCGTGGGAGTGAATTATTGTCAGCGTTAAACATTAAACATTACTCACGGTCTCACTGGTTGTACAGATGTGTACTTCCTGGTTTGTGGTGTTCCAGCTCTCAGCCTCTGCAGCTCGGTGACTGAAGGTTTTGTTCTTTGCATATCAGTCAAATATTCTTTGTTTTTTCTGCCCAAGCCGGACTACACAAATCCTACTGACAAAACTCCATACGATGTGATGATCCGGCTTCATCCAGACAGCCGTGATGGTTCTTCTCAGACGACCTACAAGACTGAGCCAGGTATAGAGATTGTTTTCCTCCAGTACATTTTATTTACATTCTTGTTCTGATTGTGGTTCAACATTGAAGTACAATTCTGTTTTCAGATAACATCTATACATCATATTCTTATGAAAATATCAGCTGTATGTCTCCGACTAAATACAGCACATCACGAAAAGTTCAGGACAACAGGTAGACCCTTTTTAGAACTTTTGGAAAGTTCCTGCAGCTGTGGATGTATGATGCTGCTGCCTCCATAAACAGCACTAACTCTTTGTTATGGTTTCTCGGTAATAGCAGAAAAGCTCCTGAGGGTTCTAAGGTTCCAGTTGTGTGTCTGGAAAGGCTGAAGGTCCTGGTGTCCAGATGTCCACCACAGGGACACCACAGCATAGATCCTTCTGCTGAATCCAGACTGAAGAGTGAAGGGATTGTGTCCCGGGAGCTGGACAGAGAACTTAGCACTGAGGTAAGATCCACTAACAATTCCCAGAAAAAAGTGTCAGTTCAGATAAAAAGTTGAACTTGAGTGTTGATTTCTGTGGTTTTATTAAAGGAGGAATCTGGTGAAAAACCAGGACGGAGAGTGGAGGTGCATCAGCTACGGAGTGAACCACCATTAGCAGAACATCTTCCATACAGCACATCACCTGTGAATTCAGAGTCATCATTACAGGAGATATGCAACCAAAGCAAAGAATTTTCAGCACCCGGTACTGCACCAGCCCAATCCAGCGACCCGGAAGCTTCCACACAAACCGAGTCTGAACACGTGTCCGACCCCAATCCATCTGAACCCAGATCAGTGCCAGCGTCTGATTCGAAGCTCAGATCCACTGTGGAAGCTGACTTCGGCTCAGACGCAGAACTGGAATCTGAACTTCAAGTACAATCAGATCCGAGTTCCACATCAGAACCGCAAATCGAATTGGACTCAGAAACAGACCTGGAATCCGAGCAGGTTCTGGAGATCTCCGGAGAGTCTGAGCAGGAGCTGGAATCGGATCCAGACTCCACTGCTGAAGGGACTCTGAATCTGGAGCAGGAGTGTGAATGGGAGGCGGAGCAAGTCGGTGCAGATGCGAGCATGCAGGAGGAGGTGGGCGTTGTCGAGCGGGAGTGTGTGGAGATTGAGAGTGAGGACTTCTGTGCTGTCTGCTCCATCGGTGGCGAGCTGCTGTGCTGCGATCGCTGCCCCAAGGTCTTTCACCTGACCTGCCATGTGCCCTCTCTCCTCAGCTTTCCCAC
>JAFFST010031881.1:10000-11160 GCA_022414735.1 Noturus placidus
CAATGTCGATTAATATACAGTATATTTATTATAGAGAATGTCATATTGTATGTTTTTATATGATTTATACTCCCCGTATATAACCAGCTTTGACTTTTTCCTACTGTAGTAACCCATTAGGCCTGTAGAGGGAGCGGTTCATCAGATCGCCTTAAGCCCAACAGCCGTTCACATTGGACAGTCCACGTTGAATTAATTTTCCTCTGGCGATTTATCAATCAAAATATTCCTCCTATTCTGGAGAGGAACATGGATTCTGATTGGACGTTGCTAAGTAACTCGTTTTAAATATGTATAATTGCTTAAATGTTAATTTAGTAATGATTCTGAAATGTTCAAGGTATGAATAATTTCTCAGGTAGAAGTGAAGGAGGAGTGCGGTTTATTCCTCTGTATAACTCACGTACAGGGTAGATCCGAAATGAAAAGCACTTAATAATAATAATAATAATAATAATAATAATAATACTTTGTAATAGTGTAGAATTTGTTCATTTCTTTTTAATTAATGTAATTATCTGGATTATTTGAGCTATATATAGACTTCAGTTTGCACTTCCTTCATATAATCCCTCTATAAGTCATTTACAGCTTTATTTAAGACTGACGTCACCAGTATCTACTTTTTAAAACTTTTTATTCTTCTTTTTATTTGGATCTACTGTATGTTGTGTACAGATTGTATCAGTAGTCCATGGTGAATCTTGGTTGTTAACTGCTACTGCCACAATCATTTTCACATGTGACTGCCACTTTTTGGTTGAACTTTTTATTATTTGAAGTTTTCGGTTGTTTTCTTGGAAACAATATAAATCACATGGTACTCGCGACACTTTGTCTATGTGCCATAAACACCAGTCATGAACTGTTTAATCACTGACCGCATGTTCACACCGTGATGAAGACAACGTCCACGCTTTTTACTGTTGAGTTTGGACATCATTATAATAATCCTTTAACATAACAAACAGCTCCATTGACTTGCTTTTAGAAGAATTAAACATCCTGAAACTTCCACTCTGACCTCTGACCTCGTTATTCCTTTAAGCAGTTTTATTCGCTTAAAATAATCTAACATTTTAATCTAATTACATTTTTCATGCAAGGACATGATCTCTCTCTCTCTCTCTCTCTCTCTCTCTCTCTCTCTCTGGGGGAGA
>JAFFST010031920.1:24470-36332 GCA_022414735.1 Noturus placidus
CATTTACTCATTACCTTACTTCTGTTCCTTAAACACGCTTCCGAGAGAAAATACTGAAATTGTGTCCTAAATGACGCACTATACATTTACACTGTCGTGTAGTGCAGTGTTTCTAAACCGGGGACTCCTAGTGGTCAGTGATGTAATTGCAGGGGGTCTGTAGGAAAGTTTTAAAAATGTTATATATATATATATATATATATATATATATATATATATGTGTGTAAAATGTATCAAAACGTATTCAAATCACCAGTTTAGCACCGTGCAAGCTTCCTCACTCAATGCACCTGAACCATCTGAAATACGTCTGGAAAAACTCTCGGGTTACTTCTCGTTTAAGCCGACGACTCCCAGAGAACGTTGGACTTCATTATACTTCGTCTGCTCCGCCATCGTTCGTGCTCAAAACAAATAAACGAACGAAAACTAACTAAATAAATAAATAAACGCACAGTCGATTATTCTGAACGGTCCTCTTTAATCATGGATGATGGACTCGCAAATGGCGCGGTGAGCGCTTCCTGACAGTAATGACATGATAATGTATGGGATAATGTGCCAAATGACACGTTCAATTGCGCGGAACGTGCACCGATCTTCGTTCGTGCGATCTGCTTAATGTTCCCTCACGAGGCGAATACGAATCCTCCTTCGAACGTGACTTTAGAAGTCTTAACGACGTGGAATTCGACTCGTTTGAAAAGTTTAAAGTGGGGAAATAAATACAGTTTAACCAATAAAGAAAATGATGCTGGATTGGAATGCTCAACAAAACAAAACAAACACAACAACCACTCAGATCGAGACACAATTCACCCAAGTGTACGATGTTTGTGTTGAAACCATGAGGGATTTCAAGATGAGGCTCAACTGATGCCGGCATGAACGTCACGAGCTGTCACGCCGCCATTGAGGTTTATCTTCTCCCGCCGTCCCACCCTGTAGACGTTCTCTCTTCACTCACCTTTAGGCAGTGTTGAAGTGTGTGTGAACTCCTGCAGCATGGTGTGTAACTCCTCCACCGCCCTCTGACGCAGCAGCGCTCCGAGACGACACAGCACGGACAGAACAGCAGGGGGCGACGTACCGTCGGACAGACGCGTCGAGAGCGACGCCGTCGCGCTGAGAAACACAGACGGATCGCCTGCACTGTGGGAGCCTCGGTGATAAGGAAGGAAAGAAACAGAGTTAAATCCCAGTCTGACTTCATCTTTAAACCCATGTCACGTTTAGAATGAAGACTAAAGGTACATTAGCCATGAAAATAAAACAGAACTAGCTACTTTAAGTTCACTACTTAAATGCCAAAATCTCCCTTTCGGAAATTTACGTAACTTAGAACGTCAAGTATAATCTTCCAAAATAGCACTTAAGTACAGTAGCAACGTACTCAAGTGTTTTCCACACCTGATAACAAATATGAGCTCTTATTCAAGAATACAAAGAAACAGAGAAAAATCTCGCTCTTCTCTTCCTGCGTCTTCATCTGCAGCTTTCTGCTCGTCCCAGGACTCGCTCAATAAGGTCATACGCCTCGTCTTTTATCTTCTACACCTGTATACTGTAACGATTTATAATCCCCACATACGGGGTCACACAGAAAAGCATGGGTTCCCTTTAGAGACAGGCTTCTCACAATGCGCCTCATTTATCAAGCTGGATTTACGAACGGATTTATTCGTAGACGTTGTTCGTACAAGCGTTTACACACACACACACACACACACACACACACACACACACACACACACACACAAACAAACAAAAGAGTGTACTTTTAAGCATAAGAAAACTAACTAAGGTAAACCTCGAATCGATCGACTTCAGATCGTACATACTGCACACATTACTGCATTTTATATCTGGAATATACCGTCGAGTTTAAATCGCTTCTTTTGTATGATTACGTTTACGCCATTTAACCGACGCGCTTGTCCAGAGCGACTTAATTAATTAATTGAATTATAATTTGTATAGCGCTTTTTACAATGGACATTGTCTCAAAGCAGCTTTACAGAAATATCATTTTACATTTACAAGCGACTTACTAATGAGACACACTCACACACCAATGGTAGCAGAGCTGCATGCAAGGTGCTAGCTTGCCATCGGGGGCAACTTAGGGTTCAGTGTCTTGCCCAAGGACACTTCGGCATGGGATCACCCGGGCCGGGATTCGAACCACCAACCCTATGATTAGTGGACTAGTGGACAACCCGCTCTACCGACTGAGCCACAGCCGCCCTAAATTGAATATTGAATATTAAATATTGAATATTAAATATTGAGACTTACAGTCTCAATCAAAAGCACATCCTCGTGCTAGTTCCCACAGTCAGGGACCATGAGCACCATCCGGAACATTCTGTGAAAACCAGTCGTTTACATCATCTGCGTTAGTTAAAGAATCTAAACGCTTTAACGCGAGAAATGGCAGCGTACGGATGGGCCGGGAATACCTTGAGCTGGAGGAAGATATAGCGCACGTTTATCTTTATTAAATGTTATATATTATTACGTATGTACTGTATATAGGCATAGAAGTGAGTGAAAAGTTCCCCATCTGTATTTCAGACATTACCCTGATTGTTCATTTTATGCTTCCAGCTGCCTGGGCGCTTTAACTTTTATGGGAGTTTTCTGGGCGTTTCATTTCCTCATTTCCAATGAGGCTATTCACGAGAAATTTCCACCGGACATCAGTATAATATACTCCTTCCAGCAATACAACGATCCAAAGCGTACAGCAAAGGAAACTCAATCAGTTTCAGAGAAGGATCAAGGTGTTAGAATGGCCGAGTCAATCACCTGACTCGACTCCAACTGAACAAGATTTAAAGACAATGTGTTTAGACGAACGGACCAAAAATCACACCTGAATACAGCGGCCTGTTCATGTCTTCATACAGGAAGTGTCTTGAAGCGTCATTACTGTCCACTAAGTATTAAATACAGTTCACTTGGCGCGTTCGATAACCCCCCACGTATCATTCCACTTTATTACACATAACTTTATTCATGCACTTCACTGTTGTGAGTTGTTTATATTTATGGATTTCTTGAGTTAATACTGATGTCTGGTGAACATTTCATGTGAATAACCTCATTGGAAATATATTTACTGAAAAAAAAAAAAAGACATTGACGTGTCCGATACTTATTTCCCCCCGCTGTACACTTTTGTAAGTCCAGAGGAAAACCGTAGCTGGGTTTGGCTTACGTAAACATTTAAACACAACCATCCATCCATCTTCTACCGCTTACTCCTTTTCAGGGTCACGGGGAACTTGGAGTCTATCCCAGGAGGCATCGGGCACAAGGTGGGGTACACCCTGGACACGGTGCCAGTCCATCACAGGGCACAATCACATACACACTCACACACCCATTCATACACTACGGACACTTTAGACACGCCAATCAGACTACCATGCATGTGTTTGGACTGGGGGAGGAAACCGGAGAACCCGGAGGAAACCCCCGACACACGGGGACAACATGCAAACTCCGCACACACACGGCCCCTGGACCCTGGAGGTGTGAGGCGAACGTGCTAACCACTAAGCCACCGTGTGCCCCCATTTAAACACAACTTTACTAAAATAACAGAAATAAAGAAAGAAATCAAATCTATACAAGTTTCTTCCTCATATCATCCTAGGGAGCTTTTCCTCGCTTCTGTTGCGTTCATTTGTCACCTGGGATTTAAAGCGTGTTTTTTTTTGCATTAAACTAACTGTCGAACTATGACGCCCATTTGTCAGCTTTGGTCCAACGTAATTTTATATTCCTTTATACTCATTATTCTAAACTTACGATCGGACAGGTAGAGATCTCGTGTAGAATGAAGGAAGTCCAGAACCTCTTCCACCTTCTTATCTCCATCCTCTTCCTCCTCCTCTTCTTTTTCCTCACTTTCTTTGTAAGTGAACTCGACTGCCGTGGACCGGGGCACGAGGCCGAGTGCGAGCAGCTTCTCCTTGTGCCTCTTCTTCTTCATCTTCCTCCTCTTGTTTTTGCTGAGGCACTCCGAGCCCTCTGCGTTCCCTTTACTTCTCTCCTCAGCATCTTCGGCTTTGTCATTGTCAGCAGCGGCGGCGCTAGGCGGATTCCCTTCGGAGACTGTAGCTGCCTTTCTCTTCCTCCTTCGCTTCCTCTTCTTGATCGCACGGACATCGTCTTCATCGGCATCGCCGTCTTCTGATCCTGAAAGATCGGAAGCACGGGTGTGTCACTCCTGTACAGATAATCCCCTTTCCCTGGAAAATGTCTCGCATGTTCACGTTAAAGTGAAATTAGAGACACATTCTCCACCCACAGGATACTACATCATCAAATCCTACTGAACAACCGTCTAGAATAGCATATAAAGTATGTGTTTTTAAACACGGACGCCTGGAGTTCATTTCTGAACATGATGTGCATGCGATGCTCCAAATGACCACAGGATAAGCACGGCAGCCATCTTGCGCACATGATAAAAGCAAGTATACTTAAGGCTTTACTCTAGTCATCAAGCTTATTTGCATATTAAAAAAAAAAAAAGATTGCTCGTTCTCTGGCACGGTGCTCGATCGAGTGTGCAGGATTTTAAGATGATTTGCAATTAATAATCAGGCCACAGGGAGGAAGGATACGGGGACATTTTTTATTCCTGTGTACAGATCCACATTTGACATTCTTTTATGCACGTCTTTATAAATGAGGTCTGGGGGTACAGGAAAGGACAGGACTGGGTTATTTGTCATCGTGATATCGATATCCTCATACAGGCCACGTGTTAACATAGGTGTAAACACTCCTGATGGGAAAGATGTTCAAATACATTTACATTTATTCATTTAGCAGACGCTTTTATCCAAAGCGACTTACAAATGAGAGCACACTCACACACCAATGGTAGCAGAGCTGCATGCAAGGTGCTAGCTTGCCATCGGGGGCAACTTAGGGTTCAGTATCTTGCCCAAGGACACTTGGGCATGGGATCACCCGGGCCGGGATTCAAACCACCAACCCCACGATTAGTGGATAACCCGCTCTACTGACTGAGCCACAGCCGCCAAATAGCAAGCTATTAATGTGCTGTGATTAGCTGCCGCTAAATGAACTGGTTTCTTTTTCCTCCCCCCGATAAAACCTGAAAGCTGTTAGCGGAAACACGATACAGTCTAGCTTTGTTCAACGTTTGTCCCATTAAAGTAGCAATCTTGCGTTTTTTTCCATTAAAAAAAAACAAAAACCGACTCTGAAGAACTCGGCTTATATATCAAGACGGGGACTGTATACAGCACAGTTCGTTCTCGGGTATTAGCAAATTGTGCGCTCATTATATATATTATATATATATATATATATATACACAAATAAGTAATAGATAACTTTGGAGACATGTTATAGGAAAACAACCAACAACTGGGTAACAGTTACTGTTATTTTCCTAAAATGGCAGTGCAGTGTTTTCCTCCTTTTACACGACAGTATTTATTTATTACTCAAAGAATGACACAACATACAACGTTTATTTCCCTTTAGAGTTACATTTAATGTTCTGGAACTGTATCACAGTGGAATGGAGTGGCATTACCTCTTTCATATACCTCGTTTGAATAGATCGCTCCGTTTACGATCATGTCTGCTGTTCTTTATTCCTGAACTGTGCTGTGGTTGGCTGCTAGAAATCTCCCTTGTTGAATCAATAAAGTAAGATATAGGTATTGATCAATCTCTCTCTCTCTCTCACACACACACACACACACACACACACACACACACACACACACACACACACCAGAGTGCTTTCCCCTTTGGTCCGTGTATCAGGATGATGTATGGATAAAACACTCCCTGTAGTCTGCGTGATTGAAGTGTCCTTCAAGTCGAGCTCTGAGCCACTGATCACACAGCCTTTCACCATAAACCTCATTGTAATGAGCGGGAGGGCTTGGACGCGGCAGATGAGAGACGAGTACTTAATGATACGGATAATAAAGGGGTGTGTGTGTGTGTGTGTGTGTGTGTGTGTGTGTGATGGTATTGTTCTATCCAAGTTCAGCAGAATCTATTCTCATCAAGTGCAGTTCGCATCTCAAAGTGATATGAGTGACTGGCATTTAGTTCCTTATTCAAAAGGCAGCAAAAGGTGGCGCTACAAAGTATGAACTTAAGGGGGCTGAATAATTTTGCACGCCCAATTTTTCAGTTTTTTATTTGTTGAAAAAGTTTGAAATATCCAATAAATTTGGTTCCACTTCATGATTGTGTCCCACCTGTTGTTGATTCTTCACAAAAAATTACAGTTTTATATTTTTATGTTTGAGGCCTGAAATGTGGCAAAAGGTCGAACAGTTCAAGGGGGCCGAATACTTTCGCAAGGCACTGTAAATAAAACTAGACATGGGACTAGACTAGGCCTGGGGGTGCAGTCGGCGTTCCAGTTCATCCCAAAGGTGTTTAGTGGGGTTGAGGGCAGGTCCATCTGTGCAGTATACTCGAGTTCTTCCTTTGTAACTTTCCAACTGTCTAACTTTGTGGCAACAGTTTGGGGAAGAACCACAAATGGGTGTAACCGTCAGGTGTCCACATACTTTTGGCCGTTTGGTATATCCAGTCATGGAGTTTAGCGTTGGAAATCAGCTTGAGCTGGATCAGGGAGCAATATTTTCTGTTCCAACCGAATAGCTTTGCAAACTGATCATGCAAATTCACAGCTCAAAGTTCATCTTGATAAAGTTGAAAGCGAGAATCAAAAAAATAACACCCAGCAGACACAAACGTGTCTTTCCCCTTCACTGAACCGTCACGGAATCGGCCTGCTTTCGCTGGAAAAAGCAGAACGTTCTCTGGTGTCTCCTGTCTTTGGTACGTTATGTGTTTTGGTTTTTGAAGAAGGTTGGAATGGAGGACTGGAGATTAAATAGAGGGTGTAGACTCAATGGCACTTTGATGCTTAAGTCTTTTTTTTCCCCCTCCCCCCACATCCTCCCTAATTTGGTCTTGGCGAGTTCCCACGCACCAGCCATCTCTCCCCTATTCTACAACAGCTACAACTGGGGAGGGTGAAGACTAACACATGCTTCCTCTGATACACATGCAGCAGCCAACCACAGCTTTTCTAACTGCCCTAACACACACACACACACACACACATATACATTTGAAAAAGACACCAGTTAATTTAGTTAATGTTACTATTAAAGTTAGAGTAAAACCTCCCGTATAATCAGTTCTTCTAACACTATTAATCTCCTACTCTCTGTTCCGTCATGTTCGATGTCCCGCTCAGTCAGCTTCATTTCTGTGATTTCTGCATTAACACATTAACACAGACAGAATCCCTAATAACTGCCGGAAGGTTTCTGTACCACAGGAACACGATAAAGACGTTTCATAAAGGGATGGTGGGAAGATCACTGGATTTGGCCAGTATTTTAATTATAAGATCGTCTGATGAATTATGTCGAAGATGAATATGAATTACGAGATGGATTTCTGGGAAAAGTGGGCCATCCTGCTGAGAACAGCCAGAGAAGAGTTCATCCCCATCTCAGGGGCGGTTTAAAAGGGAAAAGAGATGTAGCTGCCGCAGTAACACGAGCACGAATATCAGTCTGTTTGTTTTTTTTAGAGAATTGAGCTAGGAATCAAATGGATCTCGATATTACGTTGAGTGGTTTTTGAGCTAATCAAAAAGATCTTAATCCCCTCAGGGTGCTTTAACACATATTAAACCATTTGCTGGATCTGAATCGGAGAAATTGTTACTGTTTGTTATTGGGTTTGGTTGATTTCATCCCACACGTAACTCTATATATATGACCTAAACACAAGGAAAAACTTTGACAGTACATCTTTACAGACTTTCAAACCTCCTTCTTTGGAGAAATTCTAGCAGCTAAGTCCAGCTTTATCTCAAAAGTAGTGTAGGCACCCCACTAACCTTGGGGTTTATTTTCAATATTTAAATGTTATGATTTATCAGTATTAATGTGGAGATTTTAATAAATTGTAGAACATTGATAGAGATGTGGTATGCTGACATCGGTGTTCACATTAACACCATTAACCTGTGTGATGCTCATCATGTGAAGTGTTTGTCTGCAGGCGTGCTGCCCAATCACCTGCTCCAATGAACAAGAATATTTGCTCATTGGCTGCCATGAAACGCGCAAGATGGAATCAGACTGCACGTCTCGGTTAATTATTTTGATCATCATTCAGGGGTGATGATCAAAGATTAATCCATTTTATTCATCACATTCATTGAGGGAGTAAATATTTACTGATTCGTGGCCACGGTGTCAGCAAGTTTTAATGAAGGAGGCGTGGAATCTGTTTCTGTCAGTCTTAATGAAGGAGGTGTGGCCTCGGTATCCTTCAGTTTTCATGAAAGATGTGTGGACTTTGGCTCAATCAGTCTTAATAAGGGAGGAGTGGCCTCAGTTCCTGCCAGTCTTACTGAAGGAGGCATGGATTCTATTCCTGTTAGTCTTACAGAAAGAGGCGCGGCCTCGGTTCCTCTCAGTCTTAATGAAGGAGGCGCGGCCTCGGTTCCTCTCAGTCTTAATGAAGGAGGTGTGGCCTCGGTATCCTTCAGTTTTCATGAAAGATGTGTGGACTTTGGCTCAATCAGTCTTAATAAGGGAGGAGTGGCCTCAGTTCCTGCCAGTCTTACTGAAGGAGGCATGGATTCTATTCCTGTTAGTCTTACAGAAAGAGGCGCGGCCTCGGTTCCTCTCAGTCTTAATGAAGGAGGCGCGGCCTCGGTTCCTCTCAGTCTTAATGAAGGAGGTGTGGCCTCGGTATCCTTCAGTTTTCATGAAAGATGTGTGGACTTTGGCTCAATCAGTCTTAATAAGGGAGGAGTGGCCTCAGTTCCTGCCAGTCTTACTGAAGGAGGCATGGATTCTATTCCTGTTAGTCTTACAGAAAGAGGCGTGGCCTCGGTTCCTTTCAGTCTTAATGAAGGAGGCGTGGCCTCGGTTCTTCTCAGTCTTAATGAAGGAGGCGTGGCCTCGGTTCTTCTCAGTCTTAATGAAGGAGGCGTGGCCTCAGTTCCTCTCAGTCCTAATGAAGGAGGCGTGGCCTCGGTTCCTCACAGTCTTACTGAAGGAGGCGTGGCCTCGGTTCCTCTCAGTCTTACTGAAGGAGGCGTGGCCTCGGTTCCTCTCAGTCTTACTGAAGGAGGCGTGGCCTCGGTTCCTCTCAGTCTTACTGAAGGAGGCGTGGCCTCGGTTCCTCTCAGTCTTACTGAAGGAGGCGTGGCCTCGGTTCCTCTCAGTCTTACTGAAGGAGGCGTGGCCTCGGTTCCTCTCAGTCTTACTGAAGGAGGCGTGGCCTCGGTTCCTCTCAGTCTTACTGAAGGAGGCGTGGCCTCGGTTCCTCTCAGTCTTACTGAAGGAGGCGTGGCCTCGGTTCCTCTCAGTCTTAATGAAGGAGGCATGGCCTCGGTTCCTCTCCGTCTTAATGAAGGAGGCATGGCCTCTATTTCTATTTCTGTCCCAATGAAGAATCATGTCAGTGTGCAATCTTTTTTTAGTTAAGAATGTAATCTGGGAGATGGCTCCTCTGCTACACTGCCTGGTGTTATTGATGGAGTGCAGGTTCAGATGTGTGTATGTAGAATGGTCTCTTACCAGGCATCTCATCTGCATTATTGACAGGCTGTGCATCTGCAGGCGACCACAATCCATCTCCACTGGCAGGAACGTAGTCTTTAGGAGGAGGGAGGACTGTGTACATCTTCCTGCCTGATACAGCAGGTACTCCTGCATGACCTGTGAGAGAAAGAGAGAGCAAACATCCACAAAGTATTCATACTCAGCTATAAGGAACGGTACACACAGTCTCATACACACTATGAAATTATTGTACTGGCTCCATTAACTATTTAATATTATATATATATATATATTTGAAAGATAAGAGTATAATTTGTAGTCTTACAAGTCTCTTTGCTTGGCTTCAGTTGAACACCCTGGGGATGATGGACAGGCGTCTCGAGCACTTTTTCTACCTCTAGGGCAGCGGGGTAGAGTCTCTGCAGGACTTTTGCCTGAAATACTGACAGAGAAGAGATGCTGAACATGCAGGACAATTTGCAGTGTGTCTGCAGAGAGACGTCGTGTGGGAGTTTTCACTGCATTTTGCGATAAGACACACACACACACACACACACACACACACACACACACAACCGTTTGACGGCAAACAGGAGAGCACGGCTGCATCCCGTTGTGTGGCTTCAAGCAGTCATCTGTTTGCACGTACAGCATGACAAATAATGAACTGCACTTGAAGCTTTCGTAAAATGAAACATGGAACACCCAAAACTGTATTCGGTACCATAACGAAGACGAACTGTATGTCGATACGTGAAATTCCGGAGGGAACGTCGTACAGCGTGGCGCGGTGACGTAATGACGTGTTCTGTTAATCCATCTATGTTCTACAACACGTAAAACAGGAACATGAAAGCAATGTTCTAAAAGCGACTCATGTAAACACCTTAAGCAGAATATTGCCTTATTCAGAATAAGGTCAATAATTAGATTACTGCTGCCCATGTAAACGGGAGAGTCACTAATACACTTCGATAATGCGACTAAAATAGGAATGCTACACGTCGTAATTCCATTTGTGTTTACTTCGAGTATGACTGTAATCGGATTAAGGTCATCAAAAATCACTGTTTATATGCTGATTTCTTAATCAGAGTATCGTCTTAATCTGGTTAATATCAGATTATTGTTGTCCGTGTAAACGTATTGAATGTTTGTTAGATTAATGCAGTGGGCACACTGTTTTTAAAGAGACAAGGACAGCAAAAATACTCTAAATATGAACATTAAGTAATAATTCAGTAAAAAAAAAATAAATAAATAAAAAACCAACCTCCAATGATTCAGCTAGCTATTAACAAAAAGAAAAATGTCAGACACTTATTGATGTGAAATAGAAATGTAAACAGTTTACATTTCTAATGAGCGAAGAATTTGCTGTAATTGACTTCGGATTAAAAAGAAATTAAAATCTTATTGATATCAGAGTGAGAATTTGTGTGCTAATGCTAACGGAACATCACACAGTGATGGCACGCGCACATACATAAATAACATACCCAGCACGAGCTGGTAACGCGCGCGACACTTCCACCAACCGTCAAATGTCACCCCAAAGATAAACGAATTCGCTTGTGCTAGCTCTTCTTACCGTCTTTTCTAAGCGGCATGTTGTCGGTTTGTTCTCCTTCTTTGTTTAAACAGGTTCGACACTTCAGCTGACATTTAATTTCGCGGACTAAAGCTGTATAAATCGCAAACAAACATTGCTGCTAGCCAAGTTACCTAGCTAACCTTATCGAGTTAGGCAGAATTATCAAACCGGCGGTTAAAAGAAATAAAATTAAAAAACATTCATGTTTGCATTTTTATATCATTTAAAATGCACTCCGTTCTGTTAAAAAAAAAAATCTACACCATTTTATTCGTAATGAAGGAATCTAGTTCGTATCGTTCTTCGACACACAGCGCTAAGTGTCGGCGACCTTACCAAGATGGCGCCGCTTTGTGTCCAATATGCTCGCGTCACTACCGTGCGTGCGCAGCCACCATGTCTGTTCCGCCCTTACTAGTGGAAAAATCCCGCCTCCTGAAATGTGATTGGATAATATTCTCGTCCAAAAAGTACTGATTGGACGGTTGAGAATCCGTCAGTTTTAGTACAAACAGAAACACTTAAGGAGTAAATATAAACGATTTGGTTTATAATTATTTATTTTCGTTAATATTTATTGACATATTTATTAATGTTCTTCATTGAACTTAAAGGCGGAAAGGCGGGTGTATGGTGTGTTTGTGTGTG
>JAFFST010031920.1:42504-63562 GCA_022414735.1 Noturus placidus
CACACACACACACACACACACACACACACACACACACACACACACACACACCACACACACACAAAGCTTTTTTCGACGTGCTTTTCAAGCCTGATCAAGGCAGCGACAGTGTATTAAATGAAGTGCTCTGTTTAAGGAGGATAAAAGCACAACCACTTTCTGCTGTTGCAGAAAATGTGTGAGTGTGTGTGTGTGTGTGTGTGTGTACACAAGCACAAGAGTATACATCCAGCTTTAAAGGCTGATGTTTATATCCAAAGCAACTTGCAGATGAAGGTTATGACTTGATCAAGGACCCAATATCTATCTATCCAGCTATCCATATTTCTATCCATTTGCCTATCAATCCATCCATCCATTCATCCATCTATCTACACAGTCATCCATCATTTATTTGATCCATTTATTTGTCTATATATCCATCCATCCATCCATCCATCCATGCTTTCTTTCATCTGCCATCCATCCATCCATTAATCCATCCATTAATCCATCCATCCATCCATTCATCCATCCGTCCATCCATGCTTTCTTCCATATGCCCATCTGTCTATACATCCATCCATCCATTCATCCATCCATTCATCCATCCGTCCATCCATGCTTTCTTCCATCTGCCCATCTGTCTATACATCCATCCATCCATCCATCCATGCTTTCTTCCATCTGCCCATCTGCCCATCCATCCATTAATCCATCCATCCATCCATCCATCCATCCATCTGTCCATCCATTCAGTCCTCTATCCAACCATCTGTTTGTTTATCTTTCCATCTTTCTATTCATCCATCCATTTGTCCATCCTTCCATCCAGCCAACTGTTATACAGGCTGTCCATCCATCTGTCAATCCAGCAAATCAACTCTTCCCTCATCTGCCTGTATTCATTCATCTATCTATCCATATGTCTGCCTGTCCATCCATCCATCCATCCATTCATCCATCCATCAAGCTCAGTCCATCTGTCATTCACAGACCCATTTATCCATCTTTCTATCGGTTTCATTCTTTTGACCACCCCTCCATCCATCCATCCCTCCCTCCATCCATCCATCCATCCATCCATCCATCCATCCATCCATTAATTTGTTCAACTGTTCCTCTGTCTGTCCATCCATCCATCTATGCAGCCAGCCATCCATCCATCCATCCATCCATCCATCCTTCCATCCATCCAGCTCAGTCTATCTGTCATCCACAACTATCCATTTATCTATCTTTCTGTCTGTTTCATTCATTTGACCATGCCTCCATCCATCCATCCATCCATCCATCCATCCATCCATCGATCTATAAATGTGTTGAACTGTTCCTCTGTCTATCCATCATCCCTCCATCCACCCAGCCATCCATTAATTTGTTCAACTGTTCCTCTGTCTATCCGTCCATCCATCCATCTATCCATCCATCCATTCATCCAGCTCAGTCTATCTGTCATTCACAACAATCCATATATCCATCTTTCTGTCTGTTTCATTCATTTAACCATTCCTCCATCCATTCATCCATCCCTCCATCCAACCATTAATATGCTCAATTGTTCCTGAGTCTATCCATCCATCTATCCATCCATCCATCCATCCATCCAGCCAGCCAGCTGTCCATCCATCTATCAATCCATCAAAACAATTTGCTGGTCATACAATCTGTCCATTCATCTGTCTTTTCATCCATCCAGCCATCCATCCATCCATCATCCAGATAAATTACAGTACAGGCCAAAATGTTGAATCAAGCAGTGTTTTTATATTTGCCATCAACACTTCATATTTATTGACATCTAGTCAAGGTGTGTTACAGAAACAGGTTCAGATCTCTCATCAGTCTGTCTCCTCTGGTTTAAACCTGACCGCTCAGTGAGAAAAACACACCCCACCCATACTGAACTATATTTATAAATCATTTATAAAGGTTTGGAATATCCATTCCAGCAGCATTCCTGCTGATCCTGGATGTAAGCATGCCTCAGATATGACCTCCATGTCTATTAAAGATAATACAGATTTAATGTCGAATTAAAAGTAACAGCAAACAACATCAGATACTCATATGCAACTGCTGTAGATACCAAGTATATTTACATGCACAAGTCTGATTAAAACTGTTAGAAGATACACCTCAAATACACATCATACACACCTCAAATCATCATACCCTCACTTCAAATCATCATACAACCTCAAATCATCATACACACCACAAATAATCATACCCTCACCTCAAATCATCATACACTCACCTCAAATCATCATACCCTCACCTCAAATCATCATACCCTCACCTCAAATCATGATACACACCACAAATAATCATACCCTCACCTCAAATCATCATACACTCACCTCAAATCATTATACACTCACTTCAAATCATCATACACACCACAAATCATCATACACTCACCTCAAATCATCATACACACCACAAATAATCGTACCCTCAACCCAAATCATCATACACTCACATCAAATCACCATACACTCACCTCAAATCATCATACACTCACCTCAAATCATCATACCTCACCTCAAATCATCATACCCTCACCTCAAATCATCATACACTCACCTCAAATCATCATACACTCACTTCAAATCATCATACACACCACAAATCATCATACACTCACCTCAAATCATCATACACACCACAAATAATCGTACCCTCAACCCAAATCATCATACAACCTCAAATCATCATACACTCACCTCAAATCATCATACTCTCACCTCAAATCATCATACTCTCACCTCAAATCATCATACACTCACCTCAAATCATCATACACTCACCTCAAATCATCATACTCTCACCTCAAATCATCATACTCTCACCTCAAATCATCATACACTCACCTCAAATCATCATACTCTCACCTCAAATCATCATACAACCTCAAATCATCATACCCTCACCTCAAATCATCATACTCTCACCTCAAATCATCATACAACCTCAAATCATCATACTCTCACCTCAAATCATCATACACTCACCTCAAATCATCATACAACCTCAAATCATCATACACTCACCTCAAATCATCATACACGCCTCAAATCATCATACACTCACCTCAAATCATCATACAACGTCAAATCATCATATCCTCACCTCAAATCATCATACACTCACATCAAATCATTATATACTCACCTCAAATCATCATACAACCTCAAATCATCATACACTCACCTCAAATCATTATATACTCACCTCAAATCATCATACACTCACCTCAAATCATCATACAACCTCAAATCATCATACACTCACCTCAAATCATCATACACTCACGTCAAATCATCATACCCTCACCTCAAATCATCATACACTCACTTCAAATCATCATACAACCTCAAATCATCATACTCTCACCCCAAATCATCATACATTCACCTCAAATAATCATACAACCTCAAATCATCATACACTCACCTCAAATCATCATACACGCCTCAAATCATCATACACTCACCTCAAAAGACATTGTTCGGTCCAATAAAACACATCGTGTCATGCTGTAACAGGAAAATAATCAGTGATGGGGTGTGATGGAGTAGAGCTACTGTTATTAACTTCATTAACTCTTATGTTCTGTTTAAGCTTAAATGACTGTCCTTGCGTGAATCTTAACGTGCCTGGATCTAATCAGTTCTACAACGAAGAGGTTGAAAAGCTTTTTCAGAATCATTGTGACCTTGAAAGTGTCAATCAAAACCGAACAAATGAGTGATAATAGTCCATAAGATTAAATGTGCTGGATATTTTGAAATGATTGGTTTGAAATCTTGTAACGTTGGTAACTTATTTTGTCTTATAAAGCTACAGCAGGGTCCTTTACACCACAGAATTGTTCAATTATGGATTCTGATTGATTGATTGATTAAAGGTGTTGATGGATTTTCTGATGCAAATCACAGGTTTATATTAATGTGCTCGTTCTAATACGTTATCGTTTCTATAGCAACAGCTCGTTCACAGTGACTGTTAATCTTCCCCTTCATAATAAACGTATTCAGAAATATGCCAGTCTTTGATATAGTGAGCTTTTCTGTGAGGAGATGTTTATTTGACATTGAAGGATCATACACTCACCTCAAAAGACATTGTTCGGTCCAATAAAACACATCGTGTCATGCTGTAACAGGAAAATAATCAGTGATGGGGTGTGATGGAGTAGAGCTACTGTTATCGCCCGAAAGTTGATTATTTACCTATAAATGCATGCCATAATGCTTTTATTCCTCTTATACCACAGCAATTTTCCAGTGATTATCATTGTTTTTATTTTTACCCATTTATAGTTACATTTACAGTTACATTAGCAGCTATAAACAGTATCCTAATTGTCTTACTGAGAAACCACAAAGTGTCAACTCCTCTGTCCAGATAAAATGAGTTCCTTAGATATCTCTGACGGTTAACTAACCACTGACACTGGAGACTCCTTCCATGAATGTTAAATAAACGTTTCCTCACAGAAAACTTCACCATATCCCTGTCTAAGTTGTTACTATAGATATACTATACTACACAGAGACATAACATATACAATCGAGTGCGTAATAATATAAAGCTGTGATTTGCAGCCGCACTACTTTCAGAAAACTAATCAAGACCTTCTGACCAATCCGAATTGAGAATTCATGAGGCGTGAATTGTATACATTTGATCTTGTGTGAACGGTTCGTTTAGGGCTATAACAGGACGGACAGTATTCATGCTGACTGACTCCATGGAGGATTTTGTTCTCCCGCATTGTTCCGGCTCATTTAACCCATCCGGCGGTCTCTCACTGGCCTCTTGCAGCGAGCGAGAGCGCGTGGCGCGAGATAAGAGACGGAGCTCTTCGGCTTCATTAACTCTTATGTTCTGTTTAAGCTTAAATGACTGTCCTTGCGTGAATCTTAACGTGCCTGGATCTAATCAGTTCTACAACGAAGAGGTTGAAAAGCTTTTTCAGAATCATTGTGACCTTGAAAGTGTCAATCAAAACCGAACAAATGAGTGATAATAGTCCATAAGATTAAATGTGCTGGATATTTTGAAATGATTGGTTTGAAATCTTGTAACGTTGGTAACTTAGTTTGTCTTATAAAGCTACAGCAGGGTCCTTTACACCACAGAATTGTTCAATTATGGATTCTGATTGATTGATTGATTAAAGGTGTTGATGGATTTTCTGATGCAAATCACAGGTTTATATTAATGTGCTCGTTCTAATACGTTATCGTTTCTATAGCAACAGCTCGTTCACAGTGACTGTTAATCTTCCCCTTCATAATAAACGTATTCAGAAATATGCCAGTCTTTGATATAGTGAGCTTTTCTGTGAGGAGATGTTTATTTGACATTGAAGGAGTCTCCGGTGTCAGAGCTTTGTTGTTTGGTTATGTTAGTTTATGGTTTTCATACCTAATTTGCATACTATAGAGAAACCGCTGGTTCCGATGTCTTTTGTCTAGGGCTGTAACTGATCTGTGATCTGTACGGACGCCGACCCCACTTTTCGGCACGCATGTGACTCGCGTATTAATTGTCGCTTGATTGAATGCAGTAATGTTTGAAATCTTTTGAAAAATATATGAATAAAACAGTTTCTCTTGAGACCCCATTAGTAAATCAATTGACCACAAGTAGGGTCGTGACCCCTAGATTGGGAAACTCCTGTATTATAGCATGACGTTCCCCATGAGTAATTCAATCAATTTTTCCTTATGAGGTTTACAGTAAAGTTTTGGAATATTAATTGTTTCAATTAATTTTGTTTTTAGTTGTAAAAGTACATCATATTAAAGCTTAACGTACCATTGGCGACTCCGTCACAATCTCAAGATTATAGTGCTATGATTCAATTTTCAATTTTATTCAATTTTATTTGTATAGCGCTTTTTACAATAGATATTATCTCAAAGCAGCTTTACAGGAATATAAACACAGTATACACACAGTAAAAGTGAGAAATTATCTCAACTGAGCGAGACACTGAGTGGCGACAATGGCAAGGAAAAACTCCCTAAGATGTTTAAGAGGAAGAAACCTTGGGAGGAACCAGACTCAGAAGGGAACCGATCCTCATCTGGGTAATAAAAGACATTCTTAAAGAGATAATTATTGATTTATATGTAATCTGTTTGGTTTAGAAGAAGCCTTTGTCCCAGCAGTCTGGATTTGGAGTAGATGAGAGCTCCATCCAGAAGTAGGACCTCCGAGACCGATCATGCAGGTCCGGAGAGCAGAAAGGACCAGGATCTCCAACATCTCCATCAACTCATGTGCAGCTCGGCAGAAGGAGAGGGGAGAGAAAAAATTGTTAACACTGGGATTTATCATGATGGAAAGTCTAGTCAGGGTAGGCTAGAGTGAATAAATACGTTTTAAGTCTAGACTTAAACACTGAGACTGTGTCTGAGTCCCGAACACTAAATGGAAGACTGTTCCATAACTGTGGAGCTCTATGAGTGAAAGCTCTTCCCCCTGCTGTAGCCTTCACTATTCGCGGTACCGTCAAATAACCTGCATCTGTGGATATAAGTGGGCGTGGAGGATCATAGAAGATCAAAAGATCGCTTAGGTAATGATGAAATGATGAAACCCGCAGGTTGGGAAATCCTGTATAACATCGAACTTTAAATGCATCAGCTTAGAAAAAAAGAAAAAGAAAAAGAAAACACTGTCGGGACATGATTGACAGTCTAGTATATGAAAAGTATATTTAACCAATCAGACATGATTGATATCAGACGTTAGTGCTACAGAGATGCCGGTGTAGATCACCTGGCAGGTTTTGCCTGATACACGGTGTTCTGAATCAGTGGAGTTGTATCATAAATATTGACCTGACACAAAATTCAGTCCTGGCCCTCCATCCCATCTTGACATGAATATCCTTTTCAAAGCCCAGCAGTTTTGTCCCTGTGGTTTTGAAATGCACTTTAAACAGGGGTCAATTGCTTATATTGTTACCCTGTGTAAGTGTGTCGGGCGTTTGGACCGGGTTACTGATTCGCCATGACCCATGGAGACGGTGGCATTGAGTTCTAGATGCTTCTTTTGCCATTGCGTAAACTGTTTGTGTTTTTCCACGGTGCTGTTCGGACAGGTGGAGTTTGGAAGCGCTCTTGTGTGAAATTACTCTATGGTCTGTCTCTATTTCTCGCTAACTCATTCTCTTTTTTCTCATTCTCCGTCCACCGGGGCTCGGACTGCGGGCTTTTTCAGGCTTCTGCAGTCGTATTAGCATTCTAAGGCCATCCTGAAGTTTTGGCCGAGGAGATTTTTTGTTTGTTTCTTAAGAGACCCGGGCCTCTGAAGTGCAGCTCAGAGATTGATTCTGCTAATGTGGCGTTCGTTTAGCTTCAGTCCGTGTTACCGGTGTTTATGAATGAACAGTGATTTAATGGCGATTGGAAACAATTGCAAATTTGTAAGAAATGTTTGAAATGGTGGAAGTCAGGGTCATGGGTTTTTTGAAGGACTTCATTCATACAACATTGAGGTAGTCGCTTGTTAAGCTGAACTGATTGAGCTATTTTGCCTGTCTGAAGCTCAACTGTGCATATAAATTACAATCAAGCTCAATTATGTATATGTATATATATATACATATGGCTCCGAGACCCTCTGGTTTCACTTTAGTTGAATGCTTTGTGATCCGATATGAAAACCCTGCTGTTGACCTGCAGACGGAGAGCAGGTGTTGGGAACTGAACCTCCTAAGGATCAAACCCTAGAACCGGTCTTGCTCGATCCGTCCTTGTAGAGTGTTAAAGTGAAGAACACTGCTGCGTCGCCTCAGCTGCCTCGGATTTTCAGTTGTAGCTCTATTAGAAGGTCAAGCAGATGTTTTGCACGTTACATTTTTCTTTTTCTTTGTGGAACAAGCGAGTCTGTGCCTAGTAGAGCGTTATAAACCACTTTCTATCCACTGGAGTCTTCACTGCCGGGTGTCGATGCTGGAGTGAATAAGGAATTTAAACACACACACACACACACACACACACACACACACACAGTGCCCTTATCTCTTAGCTTTTCATTTCTTCATACTCTTCTCTCTTATCATTCTCACTCTTGTTTCCTTTCTCAGCCTGAGCCAGCTCTCGACTCTGTACTAACACTAATGATTGCTTATTGGATTATTGCTGAGTTTGATCAAGGCGATACACACTCACACACACACACACACACACACACACACACACACACACACACATTGCTGTATTCCACGGTGCTACACTTAGCGGTGTGTATCTCTTCAGGTAATTTAATACAGATCTGCAGTAGGTTGTCAACAATCCACTGTGTGAACAATACGTTAATAAAACATAATTCAGGTACAGAGGCCACACCTCCTTCAATTTGACTCACAGGTACAGAGGCCACACCTCCTTCAATTTGACTCACAGGTACAGAGGCCACACCTCCTTCATTTTGAATCAAGGTACAGAGGCCACACCTCCTTTACTATGACTCACAGTTACAGAGGCCACATCTCCTTCACTGTGACTCACAGGTACAGAGGCCACACCTCCTTCATTTTGAATCACAGGTACAGAGGCCACACCTCCTTCATTTTGAATTAAAGTACAAAGGCCACACCTCCTTCACTGTGACTCAGGGGTACAGAGGCCACACTTCCTTTATTTTGAATGAAGGTGCAGAGGGCACACCTCCTTCACTGTGTTTCACAGGTACAGAGGCCACACCCCATTCATTTTGAATCACAGGTACACAGGCCACACCTCCTTCATTTTGAATTAAAGTACAAAGGCCACACCTCCTTCACTGTGACTCACAGGTACAGAGGCCACACCTCTTTCACTGTGACTCACAGGTACAGAGGCCACACCTCTTTCACTGTGACTCACAGGTACAGAGGCCACACCTCCTTCACTGTGACTCACAGGTACAGAGGCCACACCTCCTTCATTTTGAATGAAGGTACAGAGGGCACACCTCCTTCACTGTGTCTCACAGGTACAGAGGCCACACCCATTTCACTGTCACTCACAGGTACAGAGACCATACCTATTTCACTGTGACTCACAGGTACAGAGGCCACACCCCATTCATTTTGAATCACAGGTACAGAGGCCACACCTCCTTCATTTTGAATTAAAGTACAGAGGCCACACTTCCTTCATTTTGAATCAAGGTACAGAGGGCACACCTCCTTCACTGTGTTTCACAGGTACAGAGGCCACACCTCCTTCACTGTGACTCACAGGTACAGAGGCCACACCTCCTTCATTTTGAATGAAGGTGCAGAGGGCACACCTCCTTCACTGTGTTTCACAGGTACAAAGGCCACACCCATTTCACTGTGACTCACAGGTACAGAGGCCACACCTCCTTCATTTTGAATGAAGGTGCAGAGGGCACACCTCCTTCACTGTGACTCACAGGTACAGAGGCCACACCTCTTTCACTGTGACTCACAGGTACAGAGGCCACACCTCTTTCACTGTGACTCACAGGTACAGAGGCCACACCTTCTTAACTGCGAGAGATAAATGCCATAGCTACTTTATTGGGATGGACAGGTACACAAGCCATGCTTTTTTTCACTGATGCTCCTTGTGAATGATGCAGGTGTGCGATAAGAGTAATTGTTTAATGTTTAATGATTGTCAGATGTAGTGTAGATGTATTGTATCAGTACGGTTCACTGAGTTTCTGTTAGAAAGTCCAGATCTGGTTGTACTCTGTGTCTTTGTCTCATCTCCCTCCACATAAAGGCAGTTTCACTATCAAGCTCTTCGCCCACGCAGCATCCGCACTATTTCACACATGGAGGCTGAAACGGAACACACACACACACACACACACACACACACACACACACACACACACACACACACACACACAGAAAAATACCTGGCAGAGATTTAATGTGCTGAAAAAAAAACTGCTCTCTAATTGGTTGTCATTTACAGTGCATTCTTGCTTCTGTACTTCTCCACTTCACATTCTCTCTCTTGCCCTCTCTCTGTCTGTCTCCTTTTGACATCTCCCTCTCTCTTTTCCTCCTCAACAGGTGTTACCGAGCATACTGCATAAGCACTGCTGTATCTTGCCAGATAGGAAGTCAGGTAAATGCAAATGCCACTCACACTCTCTCTCTCACACACACGCACACACACACACATACACACACACACACACACACACACACACTGATCACGCACCGGTCCCAAAACGCCACTCACACTCTGTGATGGTGTGCAGGTGAGAGCGTCAGAGTGTTGATATGAAGATGATGCTTTCTGAGGGAGAGAGACTCAGATTTTCAGACTCAGAGAAATGACAGTACACAAACACACACACACATATATATATATGACTATATGACTCTCTCTCTCTCTCTCTCTCTCTCTCTCTCTCTCTCTCTATATATATATATATATATATATATATATATAAATATATATTCTGGTGAAATTGTGTCCTTCTACCGTACTATCCGTTTTGAACTAGGAAGTGGAAGTGTATGTGGCAAACACAGACAAGCGGAGTGATGCACATAGCGACACATCCCACTGTGGCTATAGCAAATTTAAGCACTCTTGGAACACCGCTCGACCAATCAGATGTGGACCAGAACCTATTAGAGACTGTGCTCAGATCATGACTAAGTGACCTGGACAGAGAACAGCTGATTGACTGCAGTCCCATGTGACCGTGTGTTTCTCACCTGCTTGTTGATGCTGTTGCAGGTCTGAAAAGGTGGCTGATGAGGCTGAAGAGCAGAGAGATTTATTCAGGTACCTGCTCCACCTTGTTCCTGCTCCACCTTGTCCCTGTTCCACCTTTTCCCTGCTCAAAATTTCTCAACATTTTCCCTGTTTCACCCTGTCCCTGCTCCACCCTCTCATTGCTCCACCCTTTCCCTGCACCACCCTTTCCCTGCACCACCCTTTCCCTGCTCCACCTTGTCCCTGCTCCACCCTTTCCCTGCTCCACCTTGTCCCTGCTCCATCATATCTTAGCTCCACCTTGTCCCTGCTCCACCCTTTCCCTGCTCCACCTTGTCCCTGCTCCACCATATCCTTGCTCCACCTTGTTCCTGCTCCACCCGGTCCCTGCTCCACCTTGTCCCTGCTGTAGTTAAGGAACCTTACTTTAGTAGAATTTTCAGCTGGTGAGGCTACTCGAGCTCTGCAGCCATGAGGCTTACAATGCACATATTTTGGCTGATCTCTGATCAGTGCTTTAATGCATTATGTACAGAGAAATCCACACACATGCACGTCTTTATCTCTTTTACATGCTGAAATAGTTCACTTGTTCCTGTGAGTGTAATTAAAGGTATAACATGGCTGTCAGGAACCTTTTGTTCCAATCTAATGTTTAAGAAGGAGCGGCTCTCATCTCAGGTAACCGCAGACCCTTGACATTAGTTAGAGGGTTTTAAATGCTGGGAAATTGGAAAGCTTGTCATCCTGCACATGGAGCTAGTCAGAGGTGTAATTGCTTTCCTGAGAGGTTATGAATAATTCCTGACTGACACATAGTTAACTGTTGCTTCAGGAAATCTTACACATGTACAATACTCAGGTACAATATTTGTGCATAATGAAATTTCTTTTCCTACTGATCTAGTGTTTCTAACATGCTAATGACATGTAAATGAGCTATAAGCAAATGTGTCTTATTCAGACTAACGCTGTCATTTTATTTACTAATTTATCCATTAAACGTGAGAAAGCTGGACAGATGAAAGAATTAAAGTGCTGCTGCATTGCTCTCTTTAGGTAGAGATGAAGCAAGAGCTAAAGCACACCTCAGCACTATTAGCAGGTATCCGAACGGCATTGTAGGTAATGTAGGAAACCAAAAAGGAAATGAACCTGTGATTTTCGTGGATGCTGTTAAAGACGATATATTAATTATAAAGATAAATATGCAACATGGAACCCAGCTAGTGAGAATAAGAGATTGATACGGGGTGGCTGCTTTCTTCGTTAAGCTCCTATTTCCTGATTTTTTTCCCTGTGCTCTATCATAATCTGTGCAGATGTTTGCATGTGGATGTTACTGCCAGGTATGTGAATACTTGATTACGGTTTTAGCCACCTGAAAAACCTGAGTGCGAAAGCTACTCAGTTGAGATGACGAGTGCAGAGTTGGTGGATTTGCAGAAATGCAGAAATTCCTGTTCATTGTGGGGATGGTGCTGTAGAGTGTCTGGAGGAGTTTTATATTTGTATTCCCTTAGTAACAAAATAATATTTAAGCTCCTGTCCAGTCTTACATTCCTCACTCTCAGCTCTACAGGACATCCTGTACAGTCTCTACACACACCCTGTATAGCTACACTGTAGTGTATATTCTCACTTCTATACTACACTAAATTATACTACACTATACTATACTATACCATACTACACAATACTGTACTGTACTGCACTACACTACACTATAATGTTCTTCCTCTTCTTCTTCTTCTTCTTCTTCTTCTTGTTCTTGTTCTTCCTCTTCTTCTTCTTCTTCTTCTTCTTCTTCTTCTTTTTCTTTACCTTGTTCTTCCTCTTGTTGTTGTTGTTGTTCCTTTTCTTCTTCTTCTTCTTCTTCTTCCTCTTGTTCTCGTTCTTCTTCTTCCTGTTCTTCCACTTGTTCTTCTTCTTGTTCTTCCTCTTGTTCTTCTTCTTGTTCTTCCTCTTGTTCTTCTTCTTGTTCTTCCTCTTGTTCTTCCTCTTCTTCTTCTTTTTCTTTATCTTGTTCTTCCTCTTGTTGTTGTTGTTGTTGTTCTTCTTCTTCTTCTTCTTCTTTTTCTTCTTCTTTTTCTTTATCTTGTTCTTCCTTTTGTTGTTGTTGTTGTTGCTGTTGTTGTTGTTGTTGTTCTTCTTCTTCTTCTTCTTCTTCTTCTTCTGGCTTTGGTGTCTATGGCAGCCCATAGAACCGTCTGGTAAAAAAGTTGTGAATTTTGCCACACTGATTGCGGAAGGTCTAAGGAGCATTCTGACCAAATTCAGGTTACATGTTGCCAATGCTCTAGAGCCACTATTGGGTCAAATTTGGGTTTAATTTGGATGCATGGTTATGGTCAGAACTTTTGTACCATATTTCCAAAATTTAAAAGCCAGGCATCCATGGATTCTCTTGGTTGAGACAAAATCAACACATTCTATGACATCAATTTCTGCCTAATTAGATTGGAAAACGCTGCTTGTAGCTTTAATTTTTATTAATTATTTCACTTGTATCTTATTTTGTTTAAAAATTTTTTGTTATTATATATACTTTATATTTTATAAAAATTTATTCTTTCGTTGCGTTTTTATTACTAGAGTACCAATCACCTTTTGTTTTTATTGCCTAATGGTTATTCATTATTTTTTCTGTGGGTTTTATTATTATAATGTATTTTTTTTTACTTCACGATCTAATGCACTGAGCTGCAATGCTCAATAACTCAAACCCAACTCTGTCAATGACATATTAAACCCCACAATAATGTAAGAAAATGATAAGAGAATATTTGAATACATTCCTAATAACCAGGCTGACATTAATCTATAAAAATGTCTGGAGTGAAAGCAGAGCATTTTGCTACAACAGGAAAATAATGTCTTCGAAGGAAACTTTATGAAACGGTCAATAAAACCCGCGCAACACTAACGCTTATGAAACTCATAACGTAGAGGAAACTCATAAAAAGAATTCCTCCAAGATGTGAATGTGGAAATGAGGAAATTGTGAAACGGTGCTGAATACTGTCATGATTGCCGAGCATATTGTGGATGGGTGCTGTCGAGTATGCAGCTTTATAAATGGTGTATAGTACTAGAGGTATAAGGTCATTAAATCCTCTATAGACTATTGTTTGGTGTCGTCTGTATTATGTACAGCAGGGCAGAATTTACATAAGCTCACATAATGTCGGATAAAGTCTTTTTCAAACATCAGTTTTGTTCAATAGCAAGAGTGGACCTCAACGAATGTCTTCCTGTCTCCGCCCCCAACAGGTCACCTGAGCTCTGCTAATCTCAGCATGATAGACCTAATCTCTAATTACATTATTTGTCACTTGGTCCTTTTCTAATCTGTGACCTTGCTCCCACTGTATACTTGTTAGCTGACAGGAACTAAACCTGATGTGGTTTTCCACCTCAAGGTTCCATTTGTTCTGAGATGCTTTTCTGCTCACCATGGTTGTAAAGAGTGATTATTTAAATAACATTATCTGAACATTTTCACCTGTAACTACATCCATCCATCCATCCATCCATCCATCTTCAACCGCTTACTCCTTTTCAGGGTCACGGGGGAACCTGGAGTCTATCCCAGGGAGCATCGGGCACAAGGTGGGGTACACCCTGGACAGGGTGCCAGTCCATCACAGGGCACAATCACATACACACTCACACACCCATTCATACGCTATGGACACTTTAGACATGCCAATCAGCCTAACATGCATGTGTTTGGAGTGGGGGAGGAAACCGGAGTACCCGGAGGAAACCCCTGACACACGGGGAAAACATGCAAGCTCCGCACACACATGGCTCCGGCGGGACTCGAACCCCGGACCCTGGAGGTGTGAGACGGATATGCTAACCACTATTATGGCCATAACAGTCATTCTCTCAGGCAGCACACACTTCCCTCTCTTCCGTTCATTCCCAGTATATAGCAGCACTGAGCGATTCCACTCCCACCCGTAACCCATCTCGACCTATCCTCAGCGCTGATCATTTCATCTTTTGTTCCTGTAGTTTCGGCTCTTGTCTTCCTGCTCTTTGTTCACAGAAGTGTTGTGACAGTACGGGCATTTCACCAAACGCGGCTTTATAAATATGCATGTGTAGTTGTTATGTATTATACCCAGCGAGCTAGTCCGCCGGACGTCTTGCCCCTGGTGGAGGATGGAGGAGAGTTGGCGCACTTGGCATCCACTAAATAAGTCTGAGATGTAGATGTATGGACTTCCAAGTGCATAATCATTTAACTAAAGTAACTGGCTGTGCACTAAGGCTTATATTTCATTGATATTGGAATTTAACCCCAGTATATTAATATTTTATAAATGTACGACCAATGGAAAGCTTCGGTATAGTCAGTTATTATTCAATATAATCGTAAACTTTCAGTATAGATTCATTTAATTAGTGAGTAATGAATGATTATTCTACTGTAATATATTTTAGAAACAAAAGTTCACCTGCTGCCTTGAATTTTTTTTTTTTTTTAACCATTTTTACGAGTTAAGACAATTTCATTAAGACAATTTTCATTTTTGAAAACATTATGGACTTCAGTTAAAGAGAAGAAATAAGTTGACAACTTCATGGGGATATCATGTTTTTCAGTGTGGTTAAAGTTAGGGCTGCACTGATATGACTTGTCTTTTCAAACCGATGTTTTTGGTCATTGTTGGTATCAATATTTAGCATTAATCAGGGACATTATGGGATTTTTTATTTAGCTTTGTTTACTTTTCCTAGGTTTATGTATGTAGTGGCCATAAGCATAAAATCTGTAAGCTTATATATACACATTAAGCTTTATATCGGTAAGTAACGTATGCTTTTGATTGCATTGAAATCCTGAGTTGTCAATGACCGAAAGCTGAATTGTCACTGATTTTATTGTCGAAAACCATCGAGGACCCATGACAAAGGCTGATATAGCGAAGAGTGACGAGTTTTCTCTCTCTCTCTCTCTCTCTCTCTTTTTCTCTCTCTCTCTCTCTCTCTCTCTCTCTCTCTCTCTCTCTCTCTCTGTGTGCTGTGCTCAGAAATCAGAGGGAAAATAGTGACCATGGTTTCATTCTGTTTCTATGGAGACAATGCAGGAAACGTCGGGGCGGGTTCACTTGCGACTGGGCTTACTGTTGTTTAATTTTCAGTCTTCTGCTGATGTGCCAGCAACACATTACTATTAGAATCTGTCAAAAACACTGTTCTATTAATGCTAGCTACGTGGATTCCTGTGAAGATCTCACGATTTCTAACCATAATGACTCGTCCTGGTTTAGTATGACGAACCGATTCGTTATACCGCTGGTGTTTGGGTCCACTTCTGAGGTTTTGGGTTAGCTAGGGAGTGAGGGAAGGAATTGTATTTTTTTTTCTTTTCTTTTAGGATAGTTAGTTTCCTTTTGTACAGTTGGAGGGTAATTGTGTTTACTATTTTGATCTGGTCGGCTTCTGAAGTTCAAACCATCCATCCATCCATCCATCTTCTACTGCTCATACTTTCTTCAGGGTCATGGGGAACCTGGAGCCTATACAAGGGGGCATCGGGCACAATTTTTGGTACACCCTGGACAGGGTACCAGTCCATCACAGGGCACAATCACATACACACTCACACACCCATTCATACACTATGGACACTTTAGACACGCCAATCAGACTACCATGCATGTGTTTGGACTGGGGGAGAAAACCGGAGTACCCGGAGGAAACCCCCGAGGCACGGGGAGGACATGCAAACTCCGCACACACATGGCCACGGAATCGAACCCCGAACTAACATGCTAACCACTAAGCCACCGTGAAGTTCAAACCATTTTATATATATACACTGTGGATACACTGTGTGCGCGGAGTTTGCATGTTCTCCCAGTGCTCCAGTTTTGGCATGTTCAAAGTCTCCATAGTGTGTGATTGTGCCCTGCAATGGATTGGCACCTCATCTAGGGTGTTCCCCACCTTGTGCCCCATCCCATACTTAGGATAAAGCGGTGTAGAAAATAGCTGGATGGATGTGTATATAAAGTGCTACAGGAACCCCAGACAATGGTTCTGGTTCTGTGTGGTGGAACCAGACTCCCAAAAAACCTCTAATGACTCTGTCTGATAAATGCTCGCGCATTCGTGTGTCAGATTCTATTTTTAACCATTTAATTAGCACGTTAATATTTTAACATTACGTGTCCATATTTCACGTTCATGTCCTCATCGTTCACGCTCACTCTCTGCAGAATCCGCTGCTCCATTATGTGCTGTGCTGGTGTGGGAAAAATATCAACGATCAAGTGGTGTGATAAAGCAACTTGGTTACCATACCAAGTTGATTATTTTCCCATGAGAGCACAACTTGAAGTGTTTTATCAGACTGGACCACCACTGGACCACGATTCGACGATAGCTGGGTGTGGGGAAGGGGGGCGGACAAGTGCAACATGATATCGTGTGATTGGCTAATGCATGTCAAAATGGTAAATGGCGCACTTATATAGCGCTTTTATCCAAAGAGCTTTACACTGTTTCTCATTCACCCATTCACACACAAACAAACCCACACACCAATGGTAGCAGAGCTGCCATGCAAGGTGCTAGCTTGCCATCGGGGGCAACTTAGGGTTCAGTGTCTTGCACAAGGACACTTCGGTATGTGGCGTCATCCGGGCCGGGAATCGAACCACCAACCCTACGATTAGTGGACAACCCGCTCTACCACCTGATCCACAGCCAACCCATGTTGAAACAACCTGCAAACATATTACACACAAAGGAACGATTTTAGTGTTTTAAGGTCAGCTTTTACTTCAGGTCATAGTCAAGTAATCTCATGCATAACGTATTTGATATGAAACAGGAAGTTTTCTACCAAACACCGGCGTTAAATACACACACAGGTCTCTTCGTAGTGTATCACATCTTGATCTGATCCGTACGCTTCTTTACCAGTGTAGTTTTAGCTGGTATCAAGGTGTTGTTTTAAATATCTGCGCCATGGGAATGGCGCGTGCGTGCTCGGCATTGTCTCCTTACATTACCGAAGAGATCCCTCGATAAAGTAAACGACTCACAGACTACTCCACAGCAGAACGGTGGCTAAATTAACCTGCCGTTCCTCTCGTCTTTCTTAATGAATCTCACTTACAGAGCAGACTGAATGTAGGACAAAGTTGCTAGCGTTTATTGGATTCAGTGGAAACTTTTTTTTTTTTTGTTTTTTTTTGGAAGAACCCTGCTTTGCATTCTGGGAAGCAGATGTGTATCGATTTATTTGGACACTCTCAAATGGCTTTAGGACTCTCATTTCAGCATCTCTCTCTCTCTCTCTCTCTTTCACTGTTCAAAAAAAGAAAAGTTTACTCAATTTAAACTTTTGTACAGGGTGATCGGTGTAAATTATTATGATATTGTTTAAAGATCTTTTTTATTATTTAGTACTGCTAAATGCTAGTCAGACGCTAAATAAGGTATTTACATGTCTCCCAGAAGACAAAATACTAGTAATAATAATACTATCTGAAATAGCTTATTCAGGGCTGGACTAAATAAATAACATGGGAAACAACATGGGATTTTTATGATCCGTCTTATGTTGTTAACAGTATTAAGATTTAGCAGATTCTGCAAGCGGTGTGCAAACTTTTATATGAGTATTACATTTATATCTCACCTCACACATGTAGTACTTGCAATGCCAACCTGTAGCAGCTTCTAAATGCAACAACCTTGCAGGGAAAAAAAAAATTCTGCTCTAAGATTCCTTATCCAAAAAGTATGGCTTCTGCATCACATCACTCATACGAAGAGTGTAACAACTTGGCAGAAGCTAATCTTGAAACGGACACCAGTTATTTTCATATCAAATTTCGCTCAAGCACTCTCGTCCCTTAAGTCTTAAGTTCTCACCGTCATGTCTCATGAACTTATCTATCACAGAGCATTTTACCCATTATGTGAAGACATCTCCTGTATAATCAGGCCCTTCTTTGAAGAAAAGAATCCTGTTGACTGAGTATCTTAGCAAAACAATTTCTATGTTTCATTATAACAGTGAAACAGTACTGATCAAAGTGGCCAAATTTCTTTGATATAAAACAGACGTTCTTTTATCAGTATGCTGATGACACCACATCATAGGGTGTCCCTCAAGGCTTGATTCTCAGTCCACTGGTGTATTACTTCTGACCTAATAACATCACATGTTCTTTTATCAGTATGCTGATGACATCACATCAAACGTTAGCACGTAACGCCCCCTAAGGTTTGATTCAAAACATGTTTATATCAACACGCTAATGGCACCACATCAAACAATATCATGTGGTGTCCCCCAGGGTTCAATTATGGGTCCACTGCTGTTATATTTTTAACTAATAAATAGGTATAACAGGTTCTTTTATCAATATACCAATGACACTACATCATGTTATCATGTATTGTCCACCGAGGGTCTATTCAGAGTCCAATGATGTTCTCTTTTGACATAATAAATAGATATCACATGTTCTAGCACCACCCTGTCCAGGGTGTACCCCGCCTTGTGCCTGATGCCTCCTGGGATAGGCTCCAGGTTCCCCGTGACCCTGATAAAGGAGTAAGCGGTAGAGGATGGATGGATGGATGGATGGATGGATGCTCTAGCACCCCTGCCTTGTGCCCGAGTTTCCTGGGATAGGCTCCAGGCTCCCCATCACCCTGTGTAGGATAAGCGGAATGGATATTGGATGGATGGATGGATGGGTGTTCTAGGACTTGATGTCCACAAGTAATTAAACTCCTTATTAAGCTATATTGATGAAATCAAACAGGGCAAGAGAAAAAGTCTTGTCACTGGGAACAAACTGTCGTGAATAAACATGATTGGATAGTTCCTCCTGGGCTGGGTTAAGCATATATATTCCTTGTTTTTGACACCATGCCTGCACAGTATCACTGCTAGCTTTACAGATCTTGGATTTAGATTTACTATATATGAAACCTGGTACAGTTGGAAGGCAGTGTCCTAGGTCCTCGGTAGAAAGCTTATTCCAGTAGCTCTTGATAAAAAGCAGGTGGCAACTGAAGAACCTTATTTTGATCAAACTTGAAGACAGAAGTGTATCCTTCTCTGACAAGGCAATCCCGTAATTGAGTCTGGAGTTTTGAAGGTTTTGACAAGCATTCTCCATCCTCGATCGATTACTAAAGGTGTGTCAATGCCAGGAAAATAGCTGCCTCTACTTTCCATTATTCCGACAGCAGCTTTTATCCGAAGCGAGTTACGTTTGAGCAGATCAGAGGACGGTTACGGATCCTTGCTGAAGGATCCAGCAGTTTGCAGTTTGATAGTACCAGGATTCAAACTCACGACCTGCCAATCCGAGGTCTAACCACCAGTCTGAGCTGGTGGTCTGAGCCACCAGTGCCCAGTTTGGACTCCATCATGGAATAAATTCCTGAGCGATAGTAAAGAAACAAATCCCAGGCGTGCAGCACGGTAATGACGTCTTGAATCCGCCTGACGAGGGTCCTTTCTAGATAAAATACTGTCAGAGAGTCAGCTAGTCAGAGTGACATACAAGTTCCATGAAATTCATTGAGCATTTTTGTGATTTCATTTTGAAAGCAAGATTGCAGTTACAGGTTACTTTACTTGGCATAAAGCTTTTCTTGAACATATGTGGGCAGCTGGTCAGATTGGAGGTGGCAGCTTTTTCTCTCGCTCTCTCTCTCTCTCTCACACACACACACACACACACTATCTGCTTGACTGAGTTCATTTAGAAATTTTGCACATGCACAGCTCTAATTTAAATGAAGTTATGCGCTGGGGAAAAAAAAGCACAGAACGCTAGTGGGTTGATGAGAAGGAGCATAGAAATGTTGATATTAGTGAGATGGGAGACTGAAGATAATGCTGTTCCGTGTGTAGGTGTATGTGAAAGGGGAACTGTCTGCTAATGGCTACTCTCTCCTCTTTCAAGAAAGTTCTGAGCAGTTAGACACGTGGGCGGTGGTGACGATTGTGGGTTAAAGACGGCGAGGAGGTGTAGAGGAGCATGGCAGTTTGTTGCGAATCGTAGCGGTTTCCAACATAGTGGCTTGGCAGTGTGCTTCGTAATCTTGATACATAGCTAAAAGATTACATTGGGAGTCTATGTAAGTGTGTCATGAGGAGTCCACTTCACATAAATGGCTGGATTTTTCAGAAAAAGAAAAATCATCCAGCTTTTGTAAAGGTTCGAGATTTATTATTATTATTATTATTATTATTATTATTTTCAACCGGATTAAAATCGTGTATGCGGCTGATGCTGGAGGGTCTTTTCAACGCTTGAACTCTGAGAGAAGACAGAGAGAGAGAGAGAGAGAGGTAGAGTGAG
>JAFFST010031926.1:6824-21455 GCA_022414735.1 Noturus placidus
AAACAATTGGTAACACACTACGCCATGAAGGACTGAAATCCTGCAGCGCCCCTGCTCAAGATAGCACATATACACCCCGTCTGAAGTTTGCCAATGAACATCTGAATGATTCAGAGGACAATTGGTTGAAAGTGTTGTGGTCAGATGAGACCAAAATGGAGCTCTTTGGCATGAACTCAACTCGCCGTGTTTGGAGGAGGAGGAATGCTGCCTATGACCCTAAGTACACCATCCCCACCGTCAAAAATGGAGGTGGAAACATTATGCTTGGGGGTGTTTTTCTGCTAAGGGGACAGGACAACTTCACCGTATCAAAGGGACAATGGACGGGGCCATGTACCGTCAAATCTTGGGTGAGAACCTCCTTCGCTCAGCCAGGGCATTGAAGATGAGAAGTCATTACTAAGTCATTACCAAGTACTAAGTCATGTTTTGCAGAGGGGTCAAATACTTATTTCCCTCATTAAAATGCAAATCAATTTATAACATTTTTGACATGCGTTTTTCTGGATTTTTTGGTTGTTATTCTGTCTCTCACTGTTCAAATAAACCTACCATTAAAATTATACACTGATCATTTCTTTGTTAGTGGGCAAACGTACAAAATCAGCAAGGGATCCAATATTTTTTCCCCCCACTGTATATATGTATATGTATGAGTCCAATTTACCTTATCCATAATTAATCATACCCATCTCTGTATTAATCATATTGAGTCGACAGGTTAGTTATGAAGTCAAAACTTGGCTGCTGCTTTTGGTGTGAAGTGAGAACAAAAATATAATGCATCACTGCCCATTTATCTCACTTTTTACATTATTTAATAAATACAAGGGAAGTCACCTGTCCTTTTGGCAGACCACTTCAATCATGATATAATAGATATAATCGCTGGCTATCATCACATTAGAGGATCAGCTTGATAAAAGGCACTTCAAGCAACTTGAGCCAAAAGTGTTCTTACTGCATGGGGGGAAAAGTGTGAGGCCGTGAAATTGGGGATTACTGACGCTCACCTACACACACTAAAATGCTATTCTGCTTAGGTGTAGCATGATATATATTCTTTTCTGGGAAGGAAATATCTATAATGTACAGAAAATGAGCATTTGGGAGCAGTAGAGCACATTGATTGTATTTGAGAGACTGATTGAAGGTGAGCTTAAGTCAGGGATGCTCAAATATTTATGCCTATTTTAGGGGAGAAACGCAGACAATGGATCCGTTTCTCTTTATTAGCAGCTTAAATAAAGGTGCATTAGGGTGAAACCTCACTCTCAATAGGCCTCCTGTGGGCAAGCCATACTGCAGTGTATTGAAACAGACGAGTCAGAAGAGCTTTACCTTCTCCAGCTTGGTGAGCAACTCCTCCGCCTCAGTCTTGCCTTGCTCTTTTGCCTGTACATACACACACACACAAACACACACACACACTTCAGTTAAAAAAAAAAAAAAAAAAAAAGGTCATGATGTGGACGTTTGACCTTCGTCTTTAAAACTCGCTGACAAATCAGCAAGAATTCAGTTAAAGCTATCAGTTTTAAAGTGAACACACTTCAGCTTAAAGATTAAAATGTTTCTTTAATACCAAATTAAATAGCATACCTCAGTTTAGTGCAAAGTTTAAAGCAAAAGAACAAAGAAAGAAAAAAGAGAGAAAACAAAGATTCTAATGTAATAAAAGCACTTCTCCATCACCGCTGAAACCACTGACTGAACCAAGAACTATCCAAATGGGGCGTGGCTTAAATCTAATGAGTAACCTGGCTTGACATCCCCTCAATCAAAAGCGTGCAAAAACTGCTACACAACTCAGTCAGAGCTAAACACAGTAATATTAATTATTGAGCTAAACACAATAATTGGCACCCCTTATGAAAATAAGAATAAAACATTATGTATAAGGATGCAAATTCTGCACTTTTACATCTATGTCTTTTTCTAAAAAAGGAAAGAAAAAAAAGGAAAAAAAAACTTGTGGCAAATTTGTTGGTGCCCTTAAAGAAAATAAAAAACTAGATAAGTGCATTTCCAGAAGAAATGACAAAGTGACTGCACAGCTTTCAAACTTTTTACTCTGAACTGTAAAAAAAAAAAATTATATATATTATATATATATATATAAAAATAAATCACTGACCCTCTCATTATAGATTTATTTCACAAACAAACAAAGACATTATCTAAATATGCACAATAATATTTTGGATAGCAGTTGGAGCCAGAGAGCTTTGTTTAATCTCTTAACCTTTCACCAACAAAACCTGTTTAATTAAAATTGTCATTAGAGTCCAGTTGATATTATTTACTGGTATAATAGCGTTCCTAATGTTGGGCTGCAAGAAAACCCCTGCATCATGAACCCCTGGAGTCCTCACTTTGAGAACCATGGTCTTCAGCAATTACTTGGTGGTCGTAAGGGGTTGGTAGGGTGTTTGCTGTGGATGCTATCGTATCTCAGATGGCTCTAGGAGGGTGCTAGATAGTTGCTGTGATGTTCCACGCAGTGTATATGATGCTGCTAAGTGGTTCCTGTGGTACTGGTAAGCAGTTGCTGTTTTTGCAGGTATCCAAGGCCATTGTTAGATGGTTTCTATCTTAGACCAGGGAATAAATGCAAACAAACTGTCTCCCTTCCTTAATTTGTTTGTGCACGAATCTGCTGACAGAAGGCAATGCAAGATTTTGCTTGCTAGCTTTTGCAGATTAATCACGAGCAAATGCATAGGTTTCAATAAGGTTATGCAGGAGTTGGGGGAAAAAAGGCATCAGTCTTGTGATTTGTGAGAGGGAAGTTTATGCAAGCTTTGGTTTATTTTAGTCACGCCCACTTCCAATTGAAAAGGGATACTTTTACAGCAGATGCTGGAAAGCCACCAATTATGAATAATACTGGCATATTGAATTTGCCACAAGACCAACATTAACCTAATTAGAAATGTTACTTCCCTGGGTCTTTAAAGGTCATGCTGTTAAAATAAGAACTGCTGCAATTTCGATTCTCCTTCACACACTCATCGATGGGACAGCAAAAATGACGTTTCTCACTGACTAAGAAGAAGCATGTAAATAAACCAGAAACTAGCATCAGCATCCTCACTAATCCATTCGTCTTGTGCAGACAAACACACGCACCTTCTGGATTCTCTGCTGGTAGTCTGCAGCCTTCCTCTTGAGCTCTTCGCTTGTCTGGCGCGAGTCTCGCAGCTCTGCTTCGTACAGATCGCTGCGGCGCCGGGCAGCAGACAGATCCTCCTCCAGCTGCCTGATGGTCACCTGCATCTCCTCCAGCTGAGCGTGGTACTCCTGCAAGCCACAGACATTCAGACAATTGAGGTATTACACTTGATATGCACAAACATAAAAGAAAAGACAACGCCTGATATGAGCTTTAACAATAAGAGAAGGGAAACGTGTTAATCTACTAAATTCGAAGATAAAATGATTAGCATAACTGTATTAGCTGACATGTGACAAAGTCCTCATGCTCCGGTTAAGAGAAGCGCATTCATACATGACATGCATGTGGGTAATCACAAAAGCTTTCTAAATCTTAACTGATGTCTCAATGCAGAGCATGTTCACAGAGCAAATAGTCAGCGGAGAGGTTAGAGTCTGCTCAAGCAGGCCAAAATCAATCGTTCCCCTACTTGAGCAATAAAAAAAGCGCAGGAGATGGTATGAAATTGTCTGCAAACTAGGTTAATGAAAGTAAGAGGGAGTCAGGTGCATCGTGGCACGCACTCAACAGTGACTAATCAAGCTTTTGAAAAGGCATAAGCAGTCTTTTACAGCAGTCGGATTTAACAGTAAAGTACATTATACTGATCTAATCTTTAGAGTTAAAGCTGTATAAATTATACACATCTAATGGAAGACTATAATACTTACAGCCAACATTAAATTTTTTACCTGTGTACGTCTGTTTTATGCATTTCAAAAAAATGCATTTATCACTACATTATGCACTTATCACTATTTTGCATGCTAAACAATTATATTGCAGATCTGCCACCCACATTTTAGTTCTAACTGAAAGCCTCCAAATGTTCTCTGAGCAAAAAACTTATATGCCAGAAGTACCATATTACTGATAAGGGCATTAACACTGAATATAAATCTATGAAGGAGTGGACAAATCAGTAGCTGCCTGGGAATGCAGATTTTGTGTCTAGGACATTAGTTTTGTTTTTCAGTTGCCTGGAGGAAAGGTAGGCTCAACAACCAAAGAAATATTTATATTAAAAAAAAAGAAGAAGAAAAAAAGCTCTTTCTATTGATTTGAGTACATATATTCAAACACACTTCAGTGCTATAACTGCAGCATGCTGAATCCCGCCACCTGCTGCGCTACACACAGCAGCCGAAGTGTGAGCTGGTTGACGGTGGAAGACGAGAGACGAGATCTTTTTCGAATCAGGAACACGAGCAAAATATGAAACCGCGAAGCCATCATATAACTTTTCTGTTAGCACAACAAATGGGTCACCTCGCACTTAAACGTATTGAGAGAAAAATAAAAACGCTACGACATGCTAGACTCTCTAAACAGTCGACTTAAATAATATTTGTACATCGTATCGCCGAATATTTCATTAAGGAATGTGCTGAAAATCTTGTCAGTTGTAATCACACATGAACTGCAGATATAATAGATGGAGAATAGATGTTCCACGGGTTCACTGTACATTTAAAGTTTTTATGCAGGCAACAAAGTGCTAAATGTCCTTTAAGATGCATAAAGTGGACTCGCTGGTGTTCGAAATTTATCATCAAAAAATGAATGCTTTGTTTTTTTTAAACTGCATTTAAATGTAGAAAATGTCCATTTCAATGTTTACACAATGGTTGTGATCAGAGCTCATGGCTGACTTCTGAATTTGGCTTGAGCATAAGTGTGATGCATGGGGCATCAAAGACAAAAAAAAAAACGTTTCTGTATAGAAAGGATATTCAAGGCAGCCAAGAAGTCCTGCTCTTTGCTTTTGTTGGTTCGTGTTATGTTAGAGGAGTAGAGAAAGAACCTATACGTCATTCCACTACTTTTAAGAGTCCAAGTACAGCCTCCTCATCCTGAAGAGTATTCTCGAGAGTGGACTATGATGACACCAGCTTCAAAAACCCTTTCTACTAATCAGCCTACTATTAATAATCAAACTGAAATGTTTAACTTAATGAGGTTTATTATATATGTATTACTTTTAATTGTATGCACCCTTTAAAAGTAGGGTGAGTGTTTTTAGGTCAGACTTTTTTTTTTTTTCTTGGTAATAGTTATTGTGAAGTTAATCTTCCTTTTCAGAAGCTTAAATAAAGTGCTCAGAAATCTTTGTGACACCCAAAGCTCTGTAAAATGAGAGATAAAACAAAGAATGTGGACTGCCAATATCCAACAAAGAGGCATCTCGTATATCCTATCCATTCAGGAGGCTTTCACTGTCTTGGACTAGCTTTCAGACACATTTGCTTAGTGTTAGAGTTTCAAAACAGCCACCAAAATCCCTGACTATACCTTTAAACCTTTAATTAATGTAATAGTACTGTGCTTACCCCAGAAACCCTTACAGTGAGTGAAGAAAGAATACAGAATGTAAGTCACAATGACAGTGGTTATGGCTTGATCTGCGTGGATTATTATATATTTTTTTTAATGACGACTGTGGAAGGAGAGAGTGAGGAGGACAGAAAAAAGTGCTAGGGATTTATGGTAGAATGAGCGAGATAAGGCAAAGATTAAAGGAGAAGAGGAGAGGAAAAGAGCTAAGTGACAGTTCCAGCAGGCAAAAGGATGGTGATAGAAAGACTGAGACGGAAGGATGAGGAGAGGAGTAGCAAGACTCTCGCTGACATATGGCAAATCAATCAAGCTACTAACCACTGTTCCAACTGAGACACCCTACAGCCAGACATGACCCTCACCACAGCCTGAGTGTTTGACAGATTGAAAGAAAGAGGGAGTGGGAGACATGGAAAGACAACTGATAGACAGACAGTGTGAAAAGACAGGATTATTAGCTGATCATAATCAAGGAAGAAGATGGACAGCACATATAGAAGAGGGAAGACCAAACACCAGTGAGAAGCACAGCAGAATTGCAATAGTCTAGAATGGGAGACACAAACGCCATGGCGCCAACAACAATGTCAGAAACCAACTCAAAACACATCACCACCGATGGCCAAATCCAGCCTTGGTATTGTTCCCTCAGGTTTACCTCTGGCATATTAGCTTCTAAAACAAGGCTCCCTGCTCTCCCATCTCTCTCAGTCTTGCCATGCCTGACAGCTCCCAGCAAGATTCGCACGTCTTAACATCAATGTTTTTAATTACAGTGGTACCTCTACCTACGAGCAGCTCCACCTACGAGATTTTCGACCTACGAGATGGAACACGGGGCAAATTTCTGCTCGACCAACGAGCTGAGGTTCGAGCTACGAGATGGGAAAATTTCGAAGATTGAAGATTTTGAATTTACAGAAGATATGTAATCGTATTATATGCAATCGTAGGGTGTCCTTGGGCATGACACTGAACCCTAAGTTGCCCCCGATGGCAAGTTAGCACCTTGCATCGCAGCTCTGCTACCATTGGTGTGTGAATGGGTGAATGAGACACAGTGTAAAGCGCTTTGGATAAAAGCGCTATATAAGTGCGCCATTTACCATTCATTTTGGCTGTCTATGATTCATAATTATTTATAATATAAAGTAGAATATGTAAAGAAAGTGCAATTTTAGTTAATGTTACGTAAGATAAATGTTTAGTGCAATACGTAAAGTACGGTATCGTAACTGTGCGATTCAAGTTTACCGCCGTCTCCATGCCTCCCTCCCTCCCTCCTCCTGCTCAGCCTTCGCTACCGTAGCTGATACAGTATCCATACGTAAGTACCCACAGAATTACCTGTTCAATTTCTATTTTCTTCTTTTATGATTACAGTACAGTACAGGTATTTAAACTGCATTAATTACACATAGGTTTGTATGGGAAAACATGCCTTTTTATATGTAGTACAGTGTTTTGGGGGAATTTTAAAGGGTTGGAACCAATTAAATTTTTTTCCTTTATTTTAAATGGGAATAATTCGATCGACTTACGAGATGATCGACGAACGAGCTAGGTTATGGAACGAATTAATCTCGTAGGTCGAGGTACCACTGTATAGCCGCACATTGTGCTCCACTCTGCTTGAAAAACTACTCGTTACTGCTGGGGCCATGAACGCAGAAAGAGAAAAAGCAAATGTATGTGTTTGTGTACATATACACACACACCCATTTTCTGTACCACATGTGCTACACAGGGTCGCGAGTAGTCTTTAGGCTATCCTAAGGTGGTCAGGGCATGAGGCAGGGGACACCAAGGACGGGGTGCCAACCCATCGCACACACGTTCACACGCTCAAATGCCTAAAAATCAGCCTACAACACATGACTACCTCGACTATATACAAAGATTATGTCTTTGCCTTTGGAAGAAGCCGGAGTACTCAGAGGAAATCCAGAAGCACGGGGAGAACATGCAAACTCTGTGTACACAGGGCGGTAATGAGAATCGAACTCCAACCATGGAGGTGCGAGACAAACCCGCTAACCAATAAGTCACTGTGCCACCCACAGGCCATAACAGTCCCACTAAAAATGTGCTACTTTGAATGAAAAAGAAAGACTTAGGGGTCTCAAACACAGGGCTCTAAATGATGACTAGCACTAAGGCAAATGGGGGAAATAGGGATGCTTAATGCTTCCTCTAGTACAGACAAATAAGTAGTCCAGTCACACTGAAAATTACACAAAGAGCATGTGTGTCCCCGTATTATTTAAAAAAGCTCCATGTGTCCAAATTAAAGACCCGTCATCTTGAGTCTACATTTACACACAGTAAGACTAAATAATAAATAGAAGGTGTCTAATGAAAGAGCGTAGCAGATTGGTATCTATTGTAGAAACCGTGTGGATTAACTGATAAGACAGGACAGACAAAGACACACTTCTTGCATTCACATTATTCACAAGATATCTGGCTGGTTGCATCGTATTGGAAAAGCATGAACAGTATATGGGGAGCATTATCCCTTAAATGTATTTACAAGTCACTGCATTTGAATTCTCCTGTCTTTAATGATGAGCTCATGCCAATGCATTATCATTTCTATAGTAACGACGCAGGAACATGTATGGAGTTGCTTTGTACAGTATATAGTTCAATATTTGATTCAAGACTATATAGTATAGTAAAGTATATTAGTGTTTGATTTTAGTTATAAGAGTAGAGTATAACATACTATAGTATTTATTTAAGTTTATATAGTATTGTAAAGTACATTAGTGTTTGATTTTAGTTTCTATAGTATAGTATAATGCAATATTGTTAAATTCAAGTGTATATAGTATAGTATTTGATTTGAGTTTCTATACTGATAGTACAGTAGAGTAGGTAATAGTATAGTATAGTAGAGTATACCATCGCGTCATACAGTATAGTAATTAACCATAGTGTTTGATTAGAATTTGATCAGAGCACTGGTATGATGTGTGTGTGTGTGTGTGTGTGTTTGTGTGTGTGTGTGTGTTGGTATAAGGTGAAAGATTTATGTGCAGAACAGATTGAAAACTTTGTATTAGGGTTTTGAACACTGCCGTTACCTCGACCCTCTTAATCACTAATTGTGACTGTTCCCGTGGAGATAAAGCTCGCCTCTGCATTTGTGTGTATGAGCACGCAGACAGAAATGAGTCATTCTGTTTCCCCATCTCCCAAACCTCCTCCTCCTCCTCTCCCTTTTCTTTGTTCATCTTTTCCTGCACCAAATAAGTGCAAACGCTCCTTCTTTAGCCAACACATCCACTTCTACTCATTCATTTTCTCCATTAAAACATCAGTCACAAATCCATTTACCTTCATTTAATGCAGTTTTGTTTGCTTTGTGAGTACATGATTTTAAATTGGAAAGAGTGAACAGGTTTTTATTTTCATTTTCAGAGGCCATGTTCAGACTTGAGGTGTCCATAACTAAGCAAATCCCAGCTATACTGCAGCACTGTGTGTGTGTGTGTGTGTGTGTGTTGAATGTCGACCAAAAGTTGAAGGTCTCACTGAGTCTGCTGCTGAATCAGCTCTGCTCCATTGATTGTATAATGCACACAAACAAACACAGAGAGATAGAGAAAAAAACAGACAGAGACAGAGAGGGAGAGAGAGACCCAGAGAGAAAGAGAGAGAGAGAGTTTAATTGAGAGAGAGACAGAGATACAGTATAAAGACAGAGATAGAGCGAAAGACCAACAGAGTGAGAGAGATTACTTGAGAGAGAGAAAATCAAAGACAGAGACAGAAAGAGAGAGCAAGAGAGAGCGAGAGACCAACAGAGTGAGAGAGAGAGACAGAGAGTCAAAGACAGAGATAGAAAGAGAGCAAGAGACTAACAGAGCGAGAGAGACAGATTAACAGAGAGAGAGAGAATCAAAGACAGAAAGAGAGAACAAGAGGGTGCGAGAAACCAACAGAGTGAGAGAAGAGAGATTAACTGAGAGAGAGACAGAGACAGAAAGAGGCCAACAGAGTGAGAACAAGAGGGTGCGAGAAACCAACAAAGTGAGAGAAGAGAGATTAACTGAGAGAGAGACAGAGAGTCGAAGACAGAGACAGAAAGAGACCAACAGAGTGAGAGAGAGAGAGAGAGAGAGAGAGAGAGAGGGAGGAAGATTTTGTGTGTCTTTTACACTACCCTTCCTCTCTACTTGCTTTGGCAATACAAATGTACAATTATTTGTCATACCAAAAAAGCACATGGAAACTGAAAATGAGAGATTAATTGAGAGAGCGCGAGAGAGAGAGAGTCAAAGACAGAGAGAGAAAGAGAGAGCAAGATTGAGTGCGACAGAGTGATCGTGAATACATATGCACTGTCTAAAGGATTTGCTTCTTTGTCCTTCATTGATACTGATCTCTGTGTGTGTGTGTGTGTGTGTGTGTGTGTGTGTGTGTGTGTGTGTGTGTGTGTGTTTGTGTGTATGCACTGAATAGCAATAAAGTGTAATCATGAATTACCACTGTAACTGAGATATATCATTTATCACATACAATGGAAATTCTCCTGTTACAGTTCTCCTGTTATGCAATTCAGAGTAACATACTGTATATCAACAGTGCACCATATAAAACAGGTAAATAAATACTGAATATCTGTAGCACTGTATATCTGCATTTTATTGTTTTATTTTTCTGTCTGCTTAAGATTGGCTTTATTAGAAAGAAATGCTCAGGAATGAGACTTCCATTGTTAAATGTTGCCACATTAATGTTTTCTTGTAGGCTTGCTGTGATAGTCGGTGTTCCCGGTGTTATACACCGTATACATTCGTGCCACACACCGATTACATCACTTCGCCCCCATTGTTGTTTTGCTTTTTTATAGTAATAAAAATAATTTAGTTCGGTTAGAGAACAGACGCTACAATTAAAAACTGAAAGTGTCCGCTCAATTCAGCATGAGCCGAATGAGTCAGAGTCGCAGCACAAATCAGATTTAATTTATCACAATTTATGTCTGACAAGACAATGGCGGAAGATTTGGTTTGAAAAGTTATATGTTTAATATAAGTGAGTTTGTCACTGTACTGTTCTGTTGTTGCTGTATATTTCATTAAGAATTATAAAGAACCCACAATTCAAGCAATTGCTGCCCCCGAACTGTTATAATGTGTAATGAGGATGTGTGAGGCCGTATAGTGAGGTTGTGTTATAATGTGTAATGAGGATGTGTGAGGTCAATTAGTGAGGTTGTGTTATAATGTGTAATGTGGATGTGTGAGGCCGTATAGTGAGGTTGTATTATAATGTGTAATGAGGATGTGTGAGGTCGTATAGTGAGGTTGTGTTATAATGTGTAATGTGGATGTGTGACGCCGTATAGTGAGGTTGTGTTATAATATGTAATGTGGATGTGTGAGGCCGTATAGTGAGGTTGTGTTATAATGTGTAATGTGGATGTGTGAGGCCGTATAGTGAGGTTGTGTTATAATGTGTAATGAGGATGTGTGAGGTCATTTAGTGAAGTTGTGTTATGTGGAATGTGGATGCGTGAGGCCGTATAGTGAGGTTGTGTTATAATGTGTAATGAGGATGTGTGAGGCCATATAGTGAGGTTGTGTTATAATGTGTAATGTGGATGTGTGAGGCCGTATAGTGAGGTTGTATTAAAATGTGTAATGAGGATGTGTGAGGTCGTATAGTGAGGTTGTATCAAAATGTGTAATGAGGATGTGTGAGGCAGTATAGTGAGGTTGTGTTATAATGTGCAATGTGGATGTGTGAGGCAGTATAGTGAGGTTGTGTTATAATGTGTAATGAGGATGTGTGAGGTCATTTAGTGAGGTTGTGTTATAATGTGTAATGTGGATGTTTGAGGCCGTATAGTGAGGTTGTGTTATGTGTAATGTGGATGTGTGAGGCCGTATAGTGAGGTTGTGTTATGTGTAATGTGGATGTGTGAGGCCGTATAGTGAGGTTGTGTTATAATGTGTAATGAGGATGTGTGAGGCGGTATAGTGAGGTTGTGTTATAATGTGTAAAGAGGATGTGTGAGGCAGTATAGTGAGGTTGTGTTATAATGTGTAATGAGGATGTGTGAGGCAGTATAGTGAGGTTGTGTTATAATGTGTAAAGAGGATGTGTGAAGCAGTATAGTGAGGTTGTGTTATAATGTGTAATGAGGATGTGTGAGGCCGTATTTTGAGGTTGTGTTATAATGTGTAATGAGGATGTGTGAAGATGTATATTGAGGTTGTGTTATAATGTGTAAATAGGATGTGTGAAGCAGTATAGTGAGGTTGTGTTATAATGTGTAATGAGGATCTGTGAGGCCGTATTTTGAGGTTGTGTTATAATGTGTAATGAGGATGTGTGAGGCAGTATAGTGAGGTTGTGTTATAATGTGTAAAGAGGATGTGTGAAGCAGTATAGTGAGGTTGTGTTATAATGTGTAATGAGGATGTGTGAGGCCGTATTTTGAGGTTGTGTTATAATGTGTAATGAGGATGTGTGAAGATGTATATTGAGGTTGTGTTATAATGTGTAAATAGGATGTGTGAAGCAGTATAGTGAGGTTGTGTTATAATGTGTAATGAGGATCTGTGAGGCCGTATTTTGAGGTTGTGTTATAATGTGTAATGAGGATGTGTGAGGCAGTATAGTGAGGTTGTGTTATAATGTGTAAAGAGGATGTGTGAAGCAGTATAGTGAGGTTGTGTTATAATGTGTAATGAGGATGTGTGAGGCCGTATTTTGAGGTTGTGTTATAATGTGTAATGAGGATGTGTGAAGATGTATATTGAGGTTGTGTTATAATGTGTAAATAGGATGTGTGAAGCAGTATAGTGAGGTTGTGTTATAATGTGTAATGAGGATCTGTGAGGCCGTATTTTGAGGTTGTGTTATAATGTGTAATGAGGATGTGTGAGGCAGTATAGTGAGGTTGTGTTATAATGTGTAAAGAGGATGTGTGAAGCAGTATAGTGAGGTTGTGTTATAATGTGTAATGAGGATGTGTGAGGCCGTATTTTGAGGTTGTGTTATAATGTGTAATGAGGATGTGTGAAGATGTATATTGAGGTTGTGTTATAATGTGTAAATAGGATGTGTGAAGCAGTATAGTGAGGTTGTGTTATAATGTGTAATGAGGATCTGTGAGGCCGTATTTTGAGGTTGTGTTATAATGTGTAATGAGGATGTGTGAGGCAGTATAGTGAGGTTGTGTTATAATGTGTAAAGAGGATGTGTGAAGCAGTATAGTGAGGTTGTGTTATAATGTGTAATGAGGATGTGTGAGGCCGTATTTTGAGGTTGTGTTATAATGTGTAATGAGGATGTGTGAAGATGTATATTGAGGTTGTGTTATAATGTGTAAATAGGATGTGTGAAGCAGTATAGTGAGGTTGTGTTATAATGTGTAATGAGGATCTGTGAGGCCGTATTTTGAGGTTGTGTTATAATGTGTAATGAGGATGTGTGAGGCAGTATAGTGAGGTTGTGTTATAATGTGTAAAGAGGATGTGTGAAGCAGTATAGTGAGGTTGTGTTATAATGTGTAATGAGGATGTGTGAGGCCGTATTTTGAGGTTGTGTTATAATGTGTAATGAGGATGTGTGAAGATGTATATTGAGGTTGTGTTATAATGTGTAAATAGGATGTGTGAAGCAGTATAGTGAGGTTGTGTTATAATGTGTAATGAGGATCTGTGAGGCCGTATTTTGAGGTTGTGTTATAATGTGTAATGAGGATGTGTGAGGCAGTATAGTGAGGTTGTGTTATAATGTGTAAAGAGGATGTGTGAAGCAGTATAGTGAGGTTGTGTTATAATGTGTAATGAGGATGTGTGAGGCCGTATTTTGAGGTTGTGTTATAATGTGTAATGAGGATGTGTGAAGATGTATATTGAGGTTGTGTTATAATGTGTAAATAGGATGTGTGAAGCAGTATAGTGAGGTTGTGTTATAATGTGTAATGAGGATCTGTGAGGCCGTATTTTGAGGTTGTGTTATAATGTGTAATGAGGATGTGTGAGGCAGTATAGTGAGGTTGTGTTATAATGTGTAAAGAGGATGTGTGAAGCAGTATAGTGAGGTTGTGTTATAATGTGTAATGAGGATGTGTGAGGCCGTATTTTGAGGTTGTGTTATAATGTGTAATGAGGATGTGTGAAGCTGTATATTGAGGTTGTGTTATAATGTGTAAATAGGATGTGTGAAGCAGTATAGTTAGGTTGTGTTATAATGTGTAATGATGTGTGAGGCCGTATATTGAGGTTGTGTTATAATGTGTAATGAGGATGTGTGAGGCCGTATATTGAGGTTGTGTTATAATGTGTAAATAGGATGTGTGAAGCAGTATAGTTAGGTTGTGTTATAATGTGCAAATAGGATGTGTGAGGCCGTATAGTGAGTTTGCGTTATGTGTAATGAGGATGTGTGAGGCTGGGTAATGAGGTTGTGTTATAATGTGTAATGAGGATGTGTGAGGCCGTTTAGTGAGGTTGTGTTATAATGTGTAAATAGGATGTGTGAAGCAGTATAGTGAGGTTGTGTTATAATGTGTAATGAAGATGTGTGAAGCAGTATAGTGAGGTTGTGTTATAATATGTAATGAAGATATGTGAGGCCATATAGTGAGGTTGTGTTATAATGTGTAATGAGGATGTTTGAGGCAGTATAGTGAGGTTGTGTTATAATGTGTAACAACGATGTGTGAGGCCGTATAGTGAGGTTGTATTATAATGTGTAACGAGGATGTTTGAGGCAGTATAGTGAGGTTGTGTTATAATATGTAACGAGGATGTTTGAGGCAGTATAGTGAGGTTGTGTTATAATATGTAACGAGGATGTTTGAGGCAGTATAGTGAGGTTGTGTTATAATATGTAACGAGGATGTTTGAGGCAGTATAGTGAGGTTGTGTTATAATATGTAACGAGGATGTTTGAGGCAGTATAGTGAGGTTGTGTTATAATATGTAACGAGGATGTTTGAGGCAGTATAGTGAGGTTGTGTTATAATATGTAACGAGGATGTTTGAGGCAGTATAGTGAGGTTGTGTTATAATATGTAACGAAGATGTGTGAGGCCGTATAGTGAG
>JAFFST010031926.1:22607-32971 GCA_022414735.1 Noturus placidus
GTATAGTGAGGTTGTGTTATAATGTGTAATGAAGATGTGTGAGGCCGTATAGTGAGGTTGTGTTATAATGTGTAATGAAGATGTGTGAGGCCGTGTTATAATGTGTAATGAGGATGTGTGAGGCAGTATAGTGAGGTTGTGTTATAATGTGTAACGACGATGTTTGAGGCAGTATAGTGAGGTTGTGTTATAATGTGTAATGAGGAGGTGTGAGGCAGTATAGTGAGGTTGTGTTATAATGTGTAATGAGGATGTGTGAGGCTGTATAGTGAGGTTGTGTTATAATGTGTAACGACGATGTGTGAGGCCGTATAGTGAGGTTGTGTTATAATGTGTAATGATGATGTTTGAGGCAGTATAGTGAGGTTGTGTTATAATGTGTAACAACGATGTGTGAGGCAGTATAGTGAGGTTGTTTTATAATGTGTAATGAGGATGTGTGAGGCCGTATAGTGAGGTTTTGTTATAATGTGTAATGAGGATGTGTGAGGCCGTATAATGAGGTTGTGTTATAATGTGTAATGAGGATGTGTGAGGCCGTATAGTGAGGTTGTGTTATAATGTGTAATGAGGATGTGTGAGGCAGTATAGTGAGGTTGTGTTATAATGTGTAATGAAGATGTGTGAGGCCGTATAGTGAGATTTTTTTTTCCTTCTTGCTGTGTTATTTGTGCTTTCTAACTGTAAAGCGACCTTGAGTGTGTAGAAAGGCAATATAAAAAATAAACTTATTATTATTATTATTATTATTATTATTATTATTATTATTATTATAACAAGGTGAGGTTGTGTTATGTGTAATGAGGATGTGTAATGAAGCACTTCACCTGTTCTTTAATCTCCTGCAGCTTGTTGCTCTGCTCTCGAATGTCATGGAGCAGCTGCAGAGCCTTGTCGTCCTCCTGAGACACCTCGACACGAGCCTGCTCCAAGCTGCGCTTCAGACTCTACACACAAACACATACACGCACGTACACAATTACGATGAATACGACAACACTCATACAGTGATACACAGGCTGAAACACAGACCGTAACTCATCCTAAAGCACCTCTGTCATGGACAGATAACCGAGGGCAACAAATCGATCGATCTGCTATACCCACATTTGCAATTCAGTGACTGATTACGCTATAGATCTAGAATGAAAGATCTACAACTCCCATACAAAGTTCAGTAACAACTTCAGCTACAGGAAAAAGCTGAACCTTGGACTGACTGATGGTGACCAACTAAAAGAAAACCTTGAATAAATAAGCAGAGAAGCACTGGAAGCCTCCAGACATATGTACTGTATGATACAATTAACCAATTAACATCATATCATGCTCTGTGGCATGTATAAAATGCAGAGCAGACCTTGATTTAACATCATCAGTAATAGAAAAATGTCTGTGTGTCATCAGTAAGTGTCGTTGGGAATTGTGGTTGAAAGCACAAATTTAATGACAATGACACTTGTGCATTAATGTGATATGTAAGAAAACAAATACAAAGATGAATGCATATTTGAGAGTTCATTCATGCAAAACACATCAACAAAGATTTTGGGAAAAAATAATATGGTCAGATGAGTCATCCTTTCCCATAACAAATGGTCAAGCATGGTGGACCACAAAGGCCTTAATGACTGACCCTTAAAATTGGGGCAGGGGTGGTGCTTCTAATGGCTCTATTATGCTGTGGGGGAATTTTGCAGACATGGTTTGGCTCCACTTGTCCCTTTAGAGAGAAAGGTCAGAGCAAATCTACACAGAGTTCTTCTGACATTTCACCTTTATGCTACGATGAAACATTTCTATCATGATGCAAGTGGTCTTTTTCCCTCATGCCCTCATCCACAGGGCATGAGGGTTCACTGAATGAGTACAAAAGTGATGTAAATCATCTGCTATGGCATTCAGACTCAACAGACCTCAACACTATTGAACAAGTATGGGAGATTTTGGAGCAACATGTTAGACAGTCCTCTCCATGACCATCATAAAAATACCAATACAAATCGGTCATGTCATGATGCACGCCCAACTGTTGCTGTCAGTGCCTACTTTTTGCTTTTTGTTGTTTCTTATGACCAAACCTGTAAACAAGGAATTCATTTGGTCATCAAATGTGACAATCAGACTGCAATCTGGTTAACTAGCAACACATTTACATATAATTTCATGAGCATGAGCTCAAAATCTCATCAGGATATAATCAAGATCCAAGATGGATGAATCAACCAACCAACAAAGTGCAAACAGAGTAAGACTCAGTTAACATTACAACCCCCCACCCACTATATTATACAATAATTAACATACTGTAGCGCATGCACACTCTAAAAGAAGAATATCAGAAGTCTATCTATCTGTCTGATAGACTGAAGTAGAATTTACTGCAACTGGACCCAGGGTCACAGCTGCATTATCTTCTGAAAATTAAAAACTACATATGAAATAGAATGTCAACACAGCAACCACTATACAATTACAGTACATGCAGTTCAGTGCAAGAGCACTCACACTGCATTCGGTGATGTAGGTGGCGAGGTCCTGCTCCAGGATGCTCCTCTGTGTCTCGGAGGCCTTGAGCTCCACATCCTTCTGCTGGAGCACCGACTCCAGGTCAGTCATCTTACGCTGGAAGCGTGAGATCTCCTGCTCCATCTGGGCCGCCACAAACACAAGCACCAGATCTAAATGCATTTTACAGCGTCGCTCCAGCCACAAGGACACAATGATCAATTGCATGCTTGCCTATGGACTGACACACCAGCCCAAATTGCATTCTATTGGACAGATAATGATATGCACGCATGTATTAAGCCATATTATACCACAGTGGTGCTGAATTCTCAAATTTGATTGGTCAGAAGATGGTGTTGGCTCATTTTCTATAACAGTGGCTCTGACAGTAGTTCTGGATGCAAATCACTAGTTTATATTGATGTGTTAATTCTAATACATTTTTGTATCTATAGTAACACTTTACATAATCTGAAGCTAATAAAAAAACTTTTAAAATGTGTTATTAAAGAAATAGAAACGTAATCTGGGTAAACTGGGTGAAGCTTTCTGGAGAGGTTTACTTAACATTTATGGAAGGAGTCTCCAGTGTCTGTGTTTGATAATGCTCAGTAAGTTTTCTGCAAGAGGCTGGCGTGAGAATGACAAGAAGCAATAACACGATATAACTAATCTTGTGGATGTTCCGTAATTTTAAATATAACTATAAATGGTTAAATTTATACTATACTGACGTGCAGTTAATTAATCCGTACTTGTCAGGTATTTGCTGTGGTATAAGTGGAATAAACACTTTTTATGGGACATGGTGCTACAGGACCAACTTCAGGGTGGTAGCGATAACTCTGCTTCGCATTGGGTTATGTCATACCGCCTCGTCGTTGATTGTTTTCCTATAATAGCATGCCATGTTCTGTTTTATTCCTTTTAAAGAGGAGTGCATAATTGATTAAATGTTCCACAGAAAGCACTTAATCAGCTGATTTTATTGACCAACCAAAGACACTAAATGGTCTAATATTTGTGGACACATGACCATCACACCCATGTGCTTGTTGAACATCCCATTTCAGATTTAGTTCCAATTTGCTGTTATAATAACCTCCACTCTTTCACCTCATTTTGGAGCGTGGCTGAGGGGATTTGTCCTCATTCAGCCGCAAGAGCATTAGTGAGGTCAGGCACTGATGTTTGGATGAGGAGGCCTGGGGTACAGTCAGCATTCAAGTTCATCCTAAAGGTGTTCAATGAGGTTGAGCTCAGGATTCTGTGCTGGCCACTCGAGTTCTTCCACTCCGACCATGGCAAACCATGTCTTCGTGGAGCTCGCTTTGTACACAGAGGCATTGTCAGGTTTAGGCCTCTAAGTTCCACGGAAATTAAATTGTAAAGCTACAGCATACAAAGACATCCTATACTTGTGTGCATCTAACTTTGTAGATTCCCCACATAATAGTATGATGGTCAGGTGTCCACACAGTGTATCTGTCAGGTGCTAATATAGTTGCACACTCATCAACATACACAAGCACTAAACAAGTGCTGTATGAGGAGGCACACAACACACTGCTATTTAAACGGCACTGTGACAAAACAATCAATTAATTAACCGCGTCTATTAATAAAGCAGAACTGCAGAACTTCTAAAATGAAGAAGGTTAGAAATCTCATTACTCCTGTACAGGTTTAACCAAACAGTAATTACATAAAAACAGAAAATTAGCATGCAAAGCATGTGGGTAAAGTATTCCACCTCATTCTCACTGCATGCACACTTGTACTGTACATACGGCTCCTTCTAAAATAAAATCGACAGCAGCAAAATGACATTTACACAAACGTAACTATGTTCACATCACCCATCACTGACGTGCAAACCTACCTTGTGACATTTGTCTTGGGTGTCTTGAAGTTCTATGCTTTTGAGTTGCAGTTTTTTTTCCATGGAGTTGGACTTGGCAGGGGAGTTGAGGCCGGCCGCCACTGATCTAAGAGCACAGAGATAAGAGATGTCCCGAGGAAGATTAGGATAATGAGACAAATGACGTTAGCCTCAGATTTAGCACCATGAAATGTATAATAAGAGACAAGTTAAGTCTCAAACACTCACACACATCACCCACTTTCAGCTGTTGATCTCACTCTAAATGCTTTATTCATCAAACCACAAAATGGAATAATTTTAGTTGCCATTCATGAATCACGATACAGCAGTCTGATCTCACTCTGTAAACATGTACTGACTTGTTAAACAGTCGGGGATATTACGGAGAGTGTTCGGATTTAAGCCTGAGATAATATTGATTACAATGAACAGACAGAGGACTCATTTGTTGTACGAGTCAAGTGCTGACTGATTATCTTTATTTAAATGGCAAACAGATTTAAAGTTTATCCCAATATGTGCGACCTTTATTTACCGTAGATATGATGGTTAAGAGACATCGAGTACAGTAAGATTAAAACCCATCTGTCAAGTGGAAATCTGACTGTGGCTAGCCATCCGATCTGAAGAAATCATCCATAGAGGAAGCTTTGGTCATATGCAAGTCCTCACAACCAAGCAATTATCATTTATATTCCATCTCCACTAACCTCAGTCCTTTATAAATCCCCCATTACACATCTGACCTTCATCACACAAAAAACTCGTCAACTTCAGAATTTCTGGTGCCCTATTGCGCAATGTGCAGAAACGATTTATGTTAATGTGAATTTCTATGTGTGTGTGTGTGTTTTACTCAAAGGCCTGGAAAAACTTTGCTGAATCAATTTGAGAAAAACATGCTAAACCATCATTTTAACACAAAAGAGGCAAATGGTTGTTGTGCACTAATCACAAATACTGAAATCAAAATTATTTAAAAAAACACTTAAAAGAAAACCATGGTGTCTTAATACTTTAATGTCTTTTGTTGTGTTTGATACATTTCTTCCCATGTTTATAAAGGGTGCTGATAATTCTGTAGTAATTCAAAGAGAGAGAAGGATGGTATTTACTATGAGGTAAATCAAACTATATTGAGTAAAATTCTATGAAACAGACAGTAAGAAACTTATGAGTAGTTACAATCATGTTATTTAATGTGTTTCAGTGAGTGATGATGTGCAAAAGACGAATATAATAAAAGAAACCTGATTATTATTGGAAGTCAATTCCTTACGTCCCCAGAGAAGCATTAACACACACAGGCATAATTACCAAACCTGTTCCTCTACAGGAGCCTTAAACAACCGAAACACTGAGTCAGAGTCTGCCTGGAGGTGTTTGCCACGTACGCATTTAAATTGTAGATTTTACGGAGCGGATATGTAAAGGTTTAAGAGTGCATCCGGAAAGTATCACCTTGCAAAGATTTCAAACAAACTTCTTTCACATTGTTATTATGGGGTATTGTTTTGTAGAATTTTGAGGGAAATAATGAATTTAATCCATTTAGGAATACGGCTGTAACATAACAAAATGTGGAAAAAGTGAAGCGCTGTGAATACTTTCTGGATGCACTGTATGTTGAATATGAATGGATTTAAACCCTTTTCCAATTAGAGCAGGTTTGAACAGCATGATGATCAGCAGACTGTTTTGCAGGAAGTTCTGCTTCCTGTCCGCTCAGTGTAAAAAGGCTGAGTGCTGCAGGCCGTTAAAGCGCATCCTGGGTACTCAGCAGAACAGAGACGCAGCCTGTGTTTAAAGCGGGCATAAAAGTGTAAAAAAAAAAAAAATCTGCACCATTTTCTGATAGGAATGAGTGATAATTCTGGCTTAACCCTGTCTAGGGGGACACAATAGTAGCTGAAATAACAGACATGATTATTAGGGGCCAAGCACCACCACCACGACAACGATGGTTATTATTATTATTATTATTATTATTATTATTATTATTATTATTATTATTATATATGGCAGCCCATAGAACGCTTCAAACTAATAGAGGATGGTCCCAGCTACCTACACAGTAATTTTGGTGTACACCCCCTCAAGTGCTTTAGCGCCACCAAGAGGACAAAGTTGGACATACGTCTGCAATAATAACTCCAAAAATAACTTCATAGACATGCAAACTACTTCACCCTCTGATTCTTTGGGTCATGTTAATTTCCACCATTTAGAATTTCTTCCAAAACATTTTCACATCTCATATTTTCACAACTTTTGTCCAATTTGGATGTGAAATTTGAACTACTGCATTGACAGACCATGCTGAACAAAATGTATTTCCTGTCTGCCACGTGCAAATAAATTTGATTGCTAAACAGGAATTGGGAACAAATGCTGATGTTCCCAATGGCTTTTGGTCTTTCTCCATCATTAAGGGGTGGGGAAGTGCTTGACCACTTAATCACTGCCTGCAGCTATATTTTTTCTTAACATTGAAGGTATGCAACAATTACTTACCTCGAGTATATATGTTATTTGACTTATTATTTATATTTATGTTATTTATTATTAATGATTAATTATTTACAACTTCATCTTTTTAAAATCAACAGGAAAAACATTGAAACTTTCACATTGTAAATCTGCAAATATTTTCATTTCCTATACCGTTGCGGAATAGCTGCTCTTGCACGATACGTGCAGCAGCCATCCATTTTTACTCGTAGTTAAAAGCATGTACAAACAAGGCATATCACAGTTTCTATACCATCACAGTATGCAAACAAACAGACAAACATAAACTTTAGAAAAGTTCACCAATTATGTTTCAGTAATTAAAAAGGGGGGAGGGGAAATGGTGGAAACAACTGCAATACAATAATGGATACAGCAATTTTGGTTCTCTGGTAATATTATATTAATCAGCCCATCACTGATGATATTTGTTCTGCTAGCTTGATGCACTGATTTAATCTAACCAAAATTAGCATGCATTTTTCTTTTTTTTCCCCCTTGTAATTAATTGCTAGGCAAGTTCTGAGGCAAGTGGCAGGCAGAGAGCATGATATTTACTAGCAGTGCTGCAAAATGTTTACTCACATATCATTCCTATAAACCCAGTGCTTACATCTAACAAAGCTAAATCATCCATGACAATATCGACAGATGGACAGAAATATCGGCATTGGCTCAGGTTGCTTCGTTTCTGCAGCTGTCGGATACGTGTCAGAACCAATTCAGGCTGTTGTGGATGTTGAGCAAATTGTGCCCACAAGCATCATGTTATCACTTAAACCACGCAATTTGGCACCTTCGAGATACGAAGGGCACAGACAGAGTCAATTCCTTCCTTTTTTTTTTTTTTTTTTTTTTTAAACACTTAAAATGGATCCATGCTAAGAAGCATTATATCACTCTCAAAGCCTATTACATAAAACATACACACACTCACAGACCCAAACACAAATTCAGTGGTGGTTACCAGGTCCTGATATACATAGCTTTGAGAGAAGCACAAGAGCTAGATGAATCCAGTTCAGGCGTGTTTGCTCATGTGTGTGTCTTGAACAGCTGCCGGGTCTGATGGGCAGGTGCATCTGATCACCCTGTTTGCCCCAATCATGCCCATGTTACCTCCTGGCTCTCCTTATTAGTCAAGTTGTCATAGCTAGACCTGCCAGAGTCCCTGCTTACACTCTGATCACAATGTACACCGCTTTAAGCCACTGAATGTTCAGAGCATACCTAATAATCTGTTCTTCCTCTATGTCAAGCTGTATTTGATCTCCTGCTGCTTGATATGAAGCCAGTATCAACACAAGTCGACTGTTTTACTGGTTAATCTCATCTTCTGGATCTGCTTATGCTTATGCTTATTTCATCCTTATGCTCCACTCCTGCACGGTCATTCATGGTTTTTCATCTGGAGCTTTCTGCCCTTGTGTTTGTAACTTAAGAGTAAGAGACTAGCACATGGGGCCCAATAATGAAAGATTGGCAGCCCCGGGCTTGAACTCCCAACCTGCTGATTAGTAACCCAGAACCTCAACACTGAACCACCACTACCCCCAAATAAGATACAACCAGGGCAGACCCCAGTGTGGATATTGATAATCCTAAAACAGTGACAAAACAAGTAGTTCATGCATGCCATTAGATCCAGAATTCAATCAAATGTGATGGAAAAAAGTATTGATCTGACACTGGGTCTGGAAAATGTTATATTTCAGCAATCTAGCTAATCAAAGTCTCAACAAACCCACTCACAAGCTACAGAGCAACTGCTGTCTTTTGTACACATTTCTGGCCACAAGCTTCAGTACAATCCGAATTGATTTCCCTGTAGGTTTTTAGAAGGAAAAAGTTTTGAACATGAGTTTTTCCTGCACAAGATAGTCAATTAATTAAAAAAAAAAAAACAACTATCATCTTTCGGACCTGATGGCGCACCACAGGATGCCAATTTAAATTCTTGGGCACCTGTGTTTCAAAGAAAAAGTTACTGGGTTGGCTCTTGGCTATACACCTATGTGCTTTCTTTATTCATTTGGATCAATCCCTAATTTTATGATTTGTAGACAGATTACAGGTTCCAAGCACCACTTTTAATAATGAATATTAGACTTCAAAAACAACCACTTCATTTAACTGTTATCCTTCATCGAACACAACTAGTGATCCTGTTATCTGCCTGTCACGAAAACACAGCTAAACAACAAATATGATGCCTTGAATAAAAAGAAATACTCAAGAAATGACAGTAAAGTGTTGCCTAAAACACTGGACCAGCCATTTCCTCTAATATCTGCCAGCCTTGATTTGTGGAAGCATCTAATGACATATGAACAAGAGCTAAAAATACAGTCTGAAATATCAGAATTCATCTCCTGCATGACAATGACAGCAATTACCAATAAAGCGGGTCTGAAGATTAACACAATGAAAGTGTGTGTGGGGGGGGTCGGGGGGACAACACAATGAGCCATAAAAAAGAAGGGAAAAAACAATTTCCTGACACTTAGATGCAAATGAGAAGGACAAGGATTAGAAAAGTCTAGGAGATAAATGAGAGAGGGAAAAAAAGAACCATGAAACCGTGAGAGACAGGAAAATGAGATAAAAAATATAACGAAAGTGTCAGAGATGGACATTTTGCAGTGAAATATCTAAGCAAATAAACCAAGCGCAGCAGCTCATAAGTATTCATGGTTTGACCACATGACTGACAGCTAGCCAGCAGACAGCAGCACCCTCGGGCAAAGGACATAATATAGCAATCACTGTGCCGAGCAAGAAAGAAAGAAAGAAAGAAAGAAAGAGAGAGAGAGAGAGAGAGAGAGAGAGAGAGAGTCAGAGAGGGAGAGAGACCTTATTTATATTAGGTTACAGTTTTGTGCCTCTTCTTGCATCTTGATTTTCGAGTTCCTTAGTCTATTTATTACTATTTTTCTAATATAACCAGTTGCTGCAAATTAAAATTGATATATATTTTGCACCCATCATGTAACAACATATTATGCTGTCAGAATGAATGCTGCATGTAAACCTATAAGAGTTTAATGTGAGCGTATTAAACTCCCTAAACTCATTTTTGCTAAATAATCCGTGTGTGCATGTGTGTGTGTGTGTGTGTGTATATATATATATATATATATATATACTTTATATCTATACACACACACACACACACATATATATATATATATACATATATACACACACACATATATCTATACATATATATATACTGTATATATATGTATAATATATATATAATGTGTATATATATATATATATATATGTGTATAGATGTGTGTATGTGTGTATGTGTGTGTATATATATATATATATATATATATATACATATCTATATATATATATACACATACATATATATACACACACACACACACAATATATATATATATATATATACACATATATACACACACACACACACACACATACAGCA
>JAFFST010031936.1:5553-17895 GCA_022414735.1 Noturus placidus
GGGGGGGAGTGAAGCTTGTGAAAGAAGTCACATGGGCTTTTGTGGGATTCTTCCATCCTTTGCTTCCTATTCAAGGAAATACTTTCCAAAGGGCTTGATTTGGTCATTAAAATAATGATGAAGACGCTTGGTTTTAAAATACAAAGAATTGACTGCAGTGAAAAAAAAACCCAACCTGCAGTTAGAATAAAAGTCCAACCTGTCAGTTAAAATCTTCTCCACTTGGTAGCCCAGGAAGTACATTTCAATGGTGTGCAGTCTTCCATAGTTCTGGTGCTCTCTGAGAACTTTTACTGGTTTGAGTTTTGATGAGGTTCAGGGGTCTGAGGAACTTCTCCAACAAAGGCTTCTCTTATATCTTCTAGATAGAAGATTTGGTGTCTAATCCAACATTAATGTGGAGCGACACCTACTTAGCGTTCTGTACACCACGGTCTCGTCGCCTCATTTATCAGACGCTAATGGCTTGTTATTTCTACTCAAATTTCAGTTTCCTTGTGTTCCAAACCACCTGACTGACCTCATTAAATAATAATCAGCCTTTCACATGCAACTAACAACAATCACTACAGTCAGTTCAATGGTTCCATGATGCAGTTTGGGATCTTTGGGGCTTTTGCAATTTGGTCTTTCCTTTTTATTCCAAAACAAGTGATCTGTTTAGAGTGTAACTTAATCTCCAAAGCTCTTTATCCACACAACACAGGAGCAATTCAATGTGTAAGGATATGTTTTTGATATCTAACACCGATATTGTGATATGCAGTCATGTGGTGCATTCCCACGTTATCTCTCAGATCACTCTGTTTTTAGTTTAACCAAAGACACGATCTACAGAAAGGGTCTGTTTCTTCCCAGCTACGTCATACCAATGGAGATTCTGAAAATGTAGAACACAGTACTCTGGAATTCTCTATTCTAGTTGGTCAGAAGGTTTTGATTTAATTTCCACATTAATGCTTGTGAAAGGCTCAACCGGCTGTGGCTCAGTCGGTAGAGCGGGTTGTCCACTAATCCACTAATCGTAGGGTTGGTGGTTCGAATCCCGGCCCGGGTGATCCCATACCGAAGTGTCCTTGGGCAAGACACTGAACCCTAAGTTGCCCCCGATGGCAAGCTAGCACCTTGTATGCAGCTCTTCTACTATTGGTGTGTGAGTGTGTTCTTTGGATAAAAGCGTCTGCTAAAATGAATAAATGTAATGAATAAATGCTTGTGTAATAACAGCGAGATGTATGGCAGATGCTACACGAAAATCGATTGCAAAATTTATATTCGTTAATATGCTGACATTTTCTCTTGGGAGATGTTTTGGGACGGAGTCTTTGTAATAGTCAGAGGTAAAGCTGGTCATTTTAAGTTTGCTGCCAAATGACATGGTGGACAGTTTTGCAGTAAAAACTTCATGAGACAAAAACGAGAGACTGATGTGGATACCGACTGTTAATAGCCGTATTGTGGTCAGTCTAATATATTAAATGTAACTACAAATGTGAAAATCTCTATATATACAAAATCACCCATAGACACCCAAGAGAGTAAATCTAGTCATTGGTCATAGTCAGGCAACGACATCAGCCAAACAGTCCAACATATGGACTCAATGATGTGCCCGCATGTCCATATTTAAAATCAGAGACATGAATTGGTAAAAATATCATTGTCATCATTACTGATGTAATGATTCTGTTCCTTATAGATATGGGCAGCAACTCAAGCTGATGACTGGATGCCATAATATCTCTGAACGTTCCTGTGATCTCAGCTCTGCGATGATGGACATTCGTTCGAAATATTACGTCAAGGTCATGGTTGATGAGTTATGCATCGGTGAATTCACTTATTTCATTCCCTTTGAACAAAGTAAGACCATTGAGATCAAATATATATATATATATATATATATTTATATATGTTCACTGTGGAAATTAGTGGATTTTATATGATCTGAGCGTTAGGATTTTGTATTACTTAAAGAGTTGTTTATAAAACAGGAAGGAACGCTCTGTAGATTATCTCTGTAGATTATGGGGTCTCATGACACTAATTACTTTTGCTTTCTTTCTCTTTCTCTTTCTTGTCAGCTTCTCTGGAAGCTCCAAGGTTGTCCGTGATAACGGACAGGTCCTCCTTCACCATAACACTCACCACTCCCATGGGGCCTCAGAACCACTCAATTAGGGAGATCAGCTGTTGGGAAAGCTGCCAGGATTCTGGGAAGTCTCCTGTTAACTATATTGTCACTCTCACACGGCCGGAGTTTGAAGCTGGAAAGGTAATGTCTAGTTGCGTGTTAGCATAATAGAATGTACGTATGTAATGAATATACGTAGCGTTGTATATTTCATTTTTTTTAGTCTTGGTGAGAAGAACACCTTTGTAGTACAGTACTGTAGGGAACCATAGATATACCGTACATATACTGTCCTACTGTAGCTGAGGACATCATTCCATAAACATTGACTTCAGGCCAATTAGCTTCCATACTGTTTCTTCCTTTCCACATTGGCATAAAGTAACGTAAACAGTATTTCCAAAGAATTCAGACTATTTAAATGTTGACATTTCATGTGTACAGAAGCTCTGTACACAAGCTGTGAAAAAATATGTTGATGCGCTTTGTCATCATTTTGAGGTAACACGTTATTTCAGCTTAATAACTCGTTGTTTCGAGATATTATGTTGTTAAAAGTACTGTCTGAGAAACAACATAGAGAATAATAATTATAACCTAATATTTAATAAATTAGTCTTCTCAATAGATTCTGGGGGTGTTAAATAATGAGATAATATGTCAAAACAATGAGATCGATTGAAATAATAAGGTATTATGTCGAAATAAATACATTTATTCATTTAGCAGACGCGTTTATCCAAAGCGACTTACAAATGAGAGCACACTCACATACCAATGGTAGCAGAGCTGCATGCAAGGTGCTAGCTTGCCATCGGGGGCAACTTAGGGTTCAGTGTCTTGCCCAAGGACACTTCGGCATGGGATCACCCGGGCCGGGATTCAAACCACCAACCTTATGATTAGTGGACAACCCACTCTACTGACTGAGCCACAGCTACCCGATAATACATATTACAAATACATATTACATTTATATAATGAAATAATGCCATAATAGATAGACATAGACATCTTTGACATCTATAGATAGTAAGTCGAAATAATGATATTAGGACAAGATATTTATATGAGTTTTATTTTAATTGAATGGTAAAATATTGTTAAATGCTAAATTAATGTTTGGTCCAGTATTGCTGAATATTATTATTCAAAAATAATTCCCTAAGGTAATCAGGTAAGCTATGGTATTGCTTGCTAAGTAAACTTGCTAGGTTATTGGTAAGTTTAGGCAAACAATTAAAACTACTCATTTGTATAAAAAAACAAAGTCACTGTTGGAGCCAAAATATAGTATATACTGCTGTATTAGTAACTAGACGTCATGGTGTGTTATAAACTTAAGTAAAACTTGTTCTCATCAGTGCTTGCTTCAGTAGTGCATCGTCTGACTTTATATAGCGTGTAACTATGATTATTCCCTTACTTTACTTAAAGATTAAATATATAAGTGTACATTTAGAGAGCATTTCTATCATTGCTAGCTAAGTCTTATGCTTTGCTACTTCTTGTAAAAACTAATTAGCATTTCTGAATGAACTATTTCCATAAATGCATAAAGTTGCACTACCAAACATGTTTTGTTATCAATTATCACTAATCTCTTTTACAGGTGTTTCAGAACACATCCGGCGTGATTACACTGAGTCATTTAGACGAGAACATGGAGTACTGTGGCGTCGCATTGTATGAGTTCACTCATCCCGGTGTAAAACGGCAGAGTGAAAACACCACCTTCTGTGTGACTTTGCCAGGTGAGAACAGGAGTGGTTGTTTAATTTCTGTTCTGCTCTGGAAAGGTTTCATGTGAACACCTGAGAAACCAGTAAGATTAGAACAGCCCTCGTATCACACCTTTAGATTATTCACATTACTCACTTATAGGTGATGACGTACAAAATATCAGCCTTAATACAAGGGCAGTATGCTGTATGAAGAACCATATACAAGGTGTTCAGATACTAAAATGCTGCGCTGTAAGCTCAACAGCTGGGGAAACAAACTTTTTCACATGTGGAACATATTTTGTATATCTAGAAATGTAGGAGGAATTGTGCAATTCATAAACCATCTCATGTTTACTGACGATTAACCTTTCATATCATATCACGTTTGTGTTTGTCTTAAAATCTGATCTTTTCTTAAAAATAATAATAATAATAATAATAATAATAATAATAATAATAATAATAATAATAATAAATTCTTTCCAGCTGCAGGCAAGCCTTGGATTGCTGTAATCTTCGTGTCTGTGTTAGTGGCCTTTTTCCTCCTGATCACCATGTTGGTGATTGTGTGCCAGCAGCACGTCACAAGGAAGGGGAACCTGCCCAAGGCGCTGGTAAGGCACTCTAAGAATTTCTCTTTCGGGAAATTAAACTAGAAAAGTTCCATTGGTAAGTATATCTGGAACAAGCTACACCTCAATGTTCCTGGCAGTGACAAGCTGTAAGATTATGTATACGTGTGTGTGTGTGTGTGTGTGTGTGTGTGTGTGTGTAGGGAGAGGTTACAGAGGAATGTGCTTTGCTCACACACACACACACACACACACACACACACACACACACACACACACACACACACACACCTTTGTTACATGTAGTTTTTGGCCTGCAGCCAATTTTTGTGATCTGTGGTGGATGCTTTTTTATTGATTCGATTCTATTCTAGATTTTAATTTTTTTTTATTGTCACTATTTACTTTACACTGTGAAAGCAATGGTTCAATGATATTCCCCCCAATCGAATGTGCATGCGCTATTAGCACCAAAATTTATATATATATATATATATATATATATATATATATATATATATATATATATATATATATATATAATCTGACTTACTTCAGTTGGCATTTGTGGATGGCACGGCAAACTGTGTTCACAGACAATGAGTTTTGGAGGAGTTTCTGAGCCCATGAAGTGATTTCCATTACAGAATAATGCCTGTTTTTACTTCAGTGGGTCCAAAGATCACGGGCATGCAATATTGACTTTCACCCTTGTCCCTTGCGCACAGAGATTACTTCAGATTCTCTGAATCTTTTGATGTTATTAAGTACTGTAGATGACAATATGTACTGTATTGGTGAACCTCTGTCCATCTTTACTTCTGAAAGACTCCGCCTCTCTAAGATGCTCTTTTTATCATCATCAATCATGTTACTGACCTGTTCCCAATTAACCTCCAGCTGTTTCTTTTTAGTAACACTTACTTTTCCAAACTTTTGTTACCACTGTCCCAACTTTTTTGAGACATGTTACATCCATCAAATTCAAAAATTACCGTATTTTTTTTTATTTACTCAGTTTGATATGTTTTCTATGTTCTATTGTGAATAACTTATGGGTTTATGAGATTTGCAAATCTTTCTATTCTGTTTTTATTTACATTTTACACCGCGTCCCAGGATTTTTGGAATTGGGGTTGTACATTATAATATACTTTCTTGTATACTATAATCAAGAGATGTTGTGGAAACAAGAAAACAGTTGTCTTGTGTACAATTTTGGTTGTTAGATTGGACTGAGCAGCAAATTTATACCTCTTTTCTCTTCTTCTATGTAGCAGAACATGTTGATGCAACCCACTCCAAATTTCAACCCAGATCCTAAAGTGGAAATAAACCCTGTGACGGTATACACTGAATCTCCATGGAATACCACCAAATCTGAACTAATCTCACCTAAAGTCATGAAGGAGACAGAAACTGTGAGCACTGAAGGTTACACCCCCCAGGACTACCACGAAAAAGACTGGCACTGTCATTCTTACACTAGTGACCATGCAGTGCCAGTTAGTAACCAAAGTGCTGAGTCCTGCACCAGTTATAGCATGGTGGTGGTTGTGATGGAATCCCAGAATCGAGAAGAGTTGTCCAGTTATGCTAACGACAGTGGGTTAGGAGAGTCCATCAGCCCTGGATTGTCCTCTTTCACAGATGATGATCTATTCCAGATCTTACCTCATGCAGAACCAGAAGAAGACCTGGGCATGATAGAGCCAGACTCCACCAGTGAGCTTTTGGTGCTGCCAGTGTCACGTGGTGCCGACGGGAAATTACAGTTCTCCGTAGCATTTCATCCTGTGGATTCAAATGTAAACCACAGCTCAGAGATCATGCCTCTTGTGCCAAGGTCAACAACAGTTGGAGAGAGGACTCTTTTGCTGACAGATCTTGTCTCCATGGGTGACTCAGACTGGACAGACAATGAATTAAGTTCTGATCACAGGAACACATACCTACCAAACAGGGTCCCTCAGATCTGCTCAGAGTTACCCTCGAGGGAAACTATTTCCAAAGTCCTGTTATCTGACTCTGCATCAAACTACAGAGAAAACTGGGTAACAGGAATCCTACCAGATCAACTGCCAAATGACAGGACCTGCATCGTGAGTGACAATAAGCTAAATGAATTGGCTGAACCAGAAGACGATGTAGATGAATCACCATCAGAACTTGAAGCAATCTTTTTAGGTGGATGGATGGTACACGTCCAAGGATAGTATCTTTTTTCTTAAGCATTGGCTCGGACTCTTAGTGCTGTCCTAAAGTGAATTATTTAGCCATCCACAATCCTGCTGGTAATGAAGAAAGAAAACCACTCACATTATATTTAAAATGCATAACCAGGCATTTGGTCTGATACAAGTAGCAGATGCTAGGTAGGAATTGTACTTCTAGAAGGACGAAGGAGACTGAAACAGCTCTCAAGTGCTTGCTAATGAGCAGAGAGCATTACCCATATGTCTCTTGGCCTTTGTAGTGGCACTCACAGCTAAGTCTGTAGGATTACAGCATCACACCATTTGGTGTTTAAGATGCTCCAGCACTTGTACCACACATCTCGGCTCCAGTTCATTAGCCAGCTGTTCATTAGCTAAAGTGTGGTGAAGTAACACTTGTGTGGAATGTAATGGAACAATTGAAACTTTTTTTTTGCACCGAATACATTGTTTAAGTTTTGCAGTTTGACTGAAATGCACTATATGTCCAAATGTATGTGGACATCTAGCCATCAATGCCCATATGTGCTTCCCGAACATCTCTCTTTTTCTCATATAACCGCCTCCACTCTTCTAGGAACGTTTTCTGCCCATTCAGCCACAAGCGCATTAGTGAGGTCAAGCACAGACGTGGAGCAATTAAGCTTTGTACATAGTCTGCATTCCAATTCATCCTGTAGGAGGTCAGTGAGGTTGAGGTCAGGACTCTGTGCAGGCCACTCGAGTTCGTCCACTTCCGACCTTGGCAAACCATGTCTTCATTTTATTTACATTAGCTCCAGTGAAAGGAGATAGTGCTACAGCATACAAAGACATTCTAGACAATTGTATGCTTTGTGGCAATAGAATGGGAAAGGCCCACATATGGGTGTGATGGTCAGGTATTCACATACTTCCAGCCATTTAGTGTAGCTCAGGTAGCAGCCAACCATCTAGCCAACATAAGTTATCTACCTAACTGAGAAGATATTATGAGGATGTCTTTTTTTTTTAGCTGTTTATTTATTTCCTGCTTTGATGAGGCTGGAGTGAGTCACTGATGTAAGTTGGCCTTGTTTCCTGGCGAAACAGTGAGAACATTGGTGTATGAGAATGGAATGAGCATACAATAAAAAGAGACGATGTTGCAGTGACGAACTTACTAATTAGACAATATGTTGGAGGGTTAATTGTTAATACATAAATTGTAGTCATTATTTTAAAGTTTACTGTGTCATTTGGAGTTGCATGTCTGTGGCATTACAAATGACCTATATTATCTCACACGATTTCCAAAGACATGCATGTGATTAGCATGTCTAAAGTGTCCATAGTGTATGAATGTGAGTGTGTATGTGATTGTGCCCTGCAATGGACTGGCACCCTGTCCAGGGTGTACCCCGCCTTGTGCCCGATGCCTCCTGGGATAGACTCCAGGTTCCCCGTGACCCTGAAAAGGAGTAAGCGGTTGCAGATGGATGGATGGATGGATTTTCATAAGTATGTTTGTTGAGAATGTCTGAGAGTCTTTGCTTAGGAATCCTGATTGTAGTCACATGTCTGGTGATTGTTTTCACTAAAGACTTGCAAAGATCCAGCCATTATAAAGAGTTATTATTTGAAATTGTTAGCTCTCTGACTAGAAACATGATTAACTTATCGAGAAGTTTTTAAAGTCAGTGTTTTAGAAGTTCCCTAAAAAAAATGTTCTACCAGTCGCTGTAAGCTTCCCTTACTTATTGTATACCTCATAGCTTCAGTGCAAAACTAAAGATGGATGTCAAACACTAAATTTATTGCATGATCTTGTACAGTCGTAATTTTGTAAAGCTCTATTTTATTTTATTTTTGTCTGAAGTACTGTTTTAAGCATAAATGAAGACGCATTTCTACATGTGAAGTGGAAGAATAAGACATGACTGATTGACTCATTTACTGTATGTATTTGATTCACCTGTAACTTTGTGTTTTGTTGTATCAGTGTTGCGTCATTCAGAAACCTTATACATGTGACCTGTTGTATGTACAGTTACCTATGTTAAACTTTGTCTTTGGAATAAGAACTGAAATATTATTGTCCTGTGTTGTGAATTCGCATCTTAGACGAAGCAGCTAGAGTGTCTCAGTTTTTGGGTGTTTATGATCCTTTGGGAGTCTTGCTGTTTTTTTGTTTTTTGATGCTGAGTGCAAGTTCAACTGCACTAATCGGAATCTAAACATAATAAAGTGGAGAAACAGTGTTATCCTATCATGTGTTTTATTTTTACAGCATATGTTTCACTGGTTTGCTCTCCTCGTGAAACATGTCGTGCTGTACAAACAAGGCAAAGGTCTGACTCATCTACTCTCTCTGGTTAGTCACGACTTTAACGTAACGTCACAATCAAATTACTTTATGACCTGAGCAGTCATGTGAAGTTTGCTGGCTATGTGACAGCTGCATGCTCAGATATATTATGGGGAAAAGGTTGAAGCTGCTTTGTGACAAATAAAATTGAACTGATCTGTATCACCAAAGACATGCATGGTAGGCTGATTGGCGTGTCTAAAGTGTCCGTAGTGTATGAATGGGTGTGTGAGTGTGTATGTGATTGTGCCCTGTGATGGACTGGCACCCTGTCCAGGGTGTACCCCGCCTTGTGCCCGATGCTCCCTGGGATAGGCTCCGGGTTCCCCCGTGACCCTGAAAAGGAGTAAGCGGTTGAGGATGGATGGATGGATGGATGGATGGATGAACTGTATCTACACTCATTGACCATCATACATATTGGTCATATGTTCAAGGGGGAGTCTGAGATAGAGATTTGGAGATCTCTTTTAGAGAGGTGTCTACAAATATTAAAATGGATATCAGTTGAGGTCATTCACTCATCTATGACACAATGTCTCTATAGACACATGCTAATCTCAAACTTTCTCATGAATACATCTTCCTGTTCGTTTTGACCCTTAGTAACTTTAACCATCCATCCATCCATCCATCGTCTACCGCATACTCCTTTATCAGGGTCACGGGTAACCTGGAGCCCATCCCAGGAGGCATCGGGCACAAGGCGGGGTACACCCTGGACAGGGTTAGTACCTTTAACAATCTCTGGAAAAACCTCAAAAAGCAAAGAAATGATTTCACCATGATGCCTCTAGGTTCCTTAGATTACTTTTCTCGCCCAGACTTTTAGAAATCAATAAAACTTGAACAGCTCCAGGAGAACCATGTTGCTCCAGCAATCATAAAGCAATAAGCATCTACTAGGTACATATATCACACATGAAACATTTGCACTTTGCTCTGTGGGACAGAACGCTACAGTTCATTTATTATACGCTTTAGGAGTCATTTCTTGTCAGTTTATTCATGAGTCACAAGTATAATCATTTATATAACATTGGCTTATAATTCAGTTATATCATTTTAATTCATGATTCATTTGCATACTCTAGCCATAGTTTATGGTTTATTTAAATGGCTAGCTGATGAATCATTTATGTCAAATTGATTCATAATTCATTTTTATAGTGTTGATTCATACATTCATTTCTAGTGCACCACCTGCATTAAAACTGTTTATGTTTGCATGCATAAAATATGCATGTTTACCATGCTCGGTGGTCTTACAGCATAAAATCACTGTGTCATTATGCTACAGGGATTAATGTTTGACTCGTACTTTCGAGTGTCTTAAGAAGGTGTCAACAAATCCTGTACAGCTGAAATGCCATACAAAAAAGTTTCAAGAAGTGAAATGTTTATAAATCCGAATACAAAAAAATAGTGTAAAAGAAAACTGTCAAATCTAAATCACACTGATATTTGGTGAAATATGACTGATGTATTGTTTCAAGAATCTTTAAAAAATAAAGAAAGAAAGAAAGAAAGAAAGATAGATAGATAGATAGATAGATAGATAGATAGATAGATAGAAAGAAAGAAAGAAAGAAAGAAAGAAAGAAAGAAAGAAAGAAAGAAAGAAAGAAAGAAAGAAGGAAAGTAAGATGGAAAGAAAAATAATCATACTCTCACAGAGAGGTGATTTGGGAAAGAAAGAAAGAAAGAAAGAAAGAAAGAAAGAAAGAAAGAAAGATAGATAGATAGATAGATAGATAGATAGATAGATAGAAAGAAAGAAAGAAAGAAAGAAAGAAAGAAAGAAAGAAAGATAGAAAGAAAGAAAGAAAGAAAGAAAGAAAGAAAGAAAGAAATATAGAAAGAAAGAAAGAAAGAAAGAAAGATAGATAGATAGATAGATAGATAGATAGATAGATAGATAGATAGATAGATAGATAGATAGATAGATAGATAGATAGATCTATCTAAGTTGCTCCCGATGGCAAGCTAGCACCTTGCATGGCAGCTCTTCTATAGAAAGAAAGAAAGATAGAAAGAAAGATAGAAAGAAAGAAAGAAAGAAAGAAAGAAAGAAAGAAAGAAAGAAAGAAAGAAAGAAAGAAAGAAAAGTTGCCTCTTTGGCAATTGCACTTGCTCTGTAGCACATCCTTCTGTCCTGAATATCTTTGGTGATGTTTTTATCTGAAAATGGTCCAGTACTTAATATTTTTCCTAATTTGATGGTATACAAAAATTATATGCACTGATCAGCTATAACATTAAAACCCACCTGCTTAATATTGTACCCGTCCTCCTTGTGCCACCCAAATATCTCTGACCCGTCGAGGCATGGACTACACAAGATCTCTGAATGTGTGCTGTGGTATCTGGCACCATGATGTTAGCAGCAGATCTTTTAAGTCCTGTATTCATGAGAAAGTTTGAGAATAGCATGTGTCTATAGAGACATTGTGTGATAGATGAGTGAATGACCTCAACTGATATCCAGGTGGGGCCTCTATGGATGTCCAGCACATCCCAGAGAAGCTCGATCGGATTGAGATCTGAGGAATTTGAAGTCTCCTTGAACTCTTCGTCATGTTCTTCAAACCGTTCCTGAACAATTTTTTGCATTGTGGCAGGGTGCATTATCCCGCTGAAAGAGGTGATTACCATTAGGGAATACCGTTCCCATGAAGAACCCATTGTTCCTGCTTCGAAAACATCAACTTAAAGAACTGAATGTTCACTTGCTGCCTAATATATCCCACCCCTTGACAGGTGCCACTGTAACAAGATATTCAAAGGTATTCACATCACCTGTCAGTGGTTTTAAAGTTATGGCTGTCAGTGTACACTGTATAAATCCTTCTACATGAATGTTTTTCACTGGAAGCGTATTCGCTCTCACATGGTGCATATAACATTGCAATTTTCAGCTCCAGCTTCAACTTCTAACAGCTCCTGGGATTTCAAACAGAGATCTGCACTGGGGAGAAGAAAATAATTTCTTGCACCCATAGAAATCTGTCTTGAATGAAGCGAAATCCTTTGAAGCAATGAGATGCCTATCAAAGGGGGTTTGAGGAACTGGGGTGAAATAAATGAGGGGAACCGATCAATTTGTGTAGCTCGTGCAGCTCTTCATCATTTACTACAATTTTGCCTTCTTCTTTTTCAATCTTGGCAGTTATTCTTGATTTTCTCACAGACATCATCCAGTTCAAATAAAAACTCCTTCACAGAAAACTTCACAATTTCAACAATTACAGCGCGCACTACATAGTGCGTATGTGGAGCATTCGCCATAATCTATTTCCATCATGGGCGTAACCACGCACTCTTTGGGGGGGTCGTGACCCCCCCAATGTTGAGGAAATACCAATCT